>LIEC01010668.1:0-125554 GCA_001925005.1 Drosera capensis
GCTTAATCTCTATATCTCAACTTTCTCCATAGTGGATTTTCATCAACGGTCATGGATTTTTCTTCCTCTTGAGGATTTTCTCACGTATATTGATGTCTCATCTCCTTTATTGCTTAATAGTTGTGTGAATCGATTCGAACACTACCCCACCACACCCCACTAACTTCTCTCGCATACTTTCACATCAACTCCCATCATCATTAAAAAAAATACAATATACCAATCAAATTCAATTCTCACATAAAATTTCTTGTTGGGTCAAAGTGTTGCATATAATTCGGAAAGTAGGGAGTACAAAATTATCAAAATACTTTTTTTATTATCTTCGTCTCATAATTTTTACAACACTTATTATTTTGGTCCGTCCTACAAATTTTTTAACACTTACTTTATTTTCTTATTTGAAAATAATTTTATATTAAATAATCATAATATCCTACTACATTCACTACCTCCTCTTTATATCAAACAGTGTATCTGTATTATTTAAAGGAATACATTGTATTATTTTAAACAGTGCGTCTGTGTTTTAATCATGTTAGATACTATATAATGATTTTTTCAATTTTATGGATATCATGTTATAAATTAGTGTTTACATATTCGTGCAATCATATTTAAAAAGAAGAAGAAAAAAAAGAAGCACTATTTGAATAATACTGACACTCTGTTTTAATGAAATAGTGCATCTCTGCTATGTAAATAGTGTGTCTAATACTTTGAACATGTAAAAAAACGAAATGTGTTATTTTAGTTTGCCAATTAACATTGTACTTATAACACCCCGATTTTCTATTACTTATTAATAATAAATATGATGTCACTGTCGCTAGGCTCAAAGCCTTAATTAGGCAAAAAGTATATTTTCTGACTTAGTCATAAAAATTAAGTTAAGGTCACTTATACATCACTAATTTAGAAACTTTTAATGCGCTCAATTATAACTCAGAATATCACCTTTACAGCGGAATTTAGCTCTTTTTTTAAGATCAGGATATCTTTCACACATAAAGTATATCAAGTATCAAATCTTAGGTTAGACTTCTTCTTCAAGTCTTGCTCCTATAGTAAAGAGAAGAAAAAAGACACGGAAAAATAATAACCTTGAGATATAAGAACTCAATAACGTGTCGTCTCCCTTATTAGAGGTTACACACGAGAAGTAGATAAGAAAAAAAGAAGAATAGAAATGATCACTTGGATCCTTTATTCCATCACTCTGGAATTATCATGTTAGTTTGACATTCACAATTATCATCACAAGCGTATTAGTGATTCACCCTAATCACATAAACACACTTACGCCACGTAACAACGATCCTTTATGATAATCAATGTCATTGAGTACCGTCATATCCTTTATGATAATAACAGTTAAGACCTCCATATCAAATAAAGTGTGATAATGACACCGTGACAAGAAAAATCTCCGGTCCAAGTATCACGTGCTGCTATACTTAGTCATTCACTCAACACTTTTTTATACTCATCGTCATATCAATCACATAGAAACGACATATAATAAATATCCTCAATGTTATGACTTTGTCCTTGGTGAGACTTATT
Organism: Drosera capensis; assembly: GCA_001925005.1. Classification (NCBI taxonomy): domain Eukaryota; kingdom Viridiplantae; phylum Streptophyta; class Magnoliopsida; order Caryophyllales; family Droseraceae; genus Drosera; species Drosera capensis. Next base: position 1,567 of record LIEC01010668.1, read on the forward strand.
TAATTTCATAAGCAAGCTCTCTCTAGGTTTAGTAAAATGGACATCCGTGAAAGGGGATCGACCATCCGAAACCCAGGGTCTGCTGCAGTGAGATATCCTTATACCAAAATATCCTCATAGGCCGATAAAAGAATGTCATCACCAAGTCACTGTATAATACAAACGACAGACACAATGCTCTTTGTGTATGATAATTCTCCTCGGTCTCTCCTTATTCTATTTTCTCTTGCATGACAGGAGTATTTTATATTTGTAAGAAGTTTTTTCAAAGAGAAAAGAGCTTGTATTTTTAGGACTAAATCAATTAATATAGTTTTAGTGGATAATTAATGAGTAATTAATAGATAATTAATTTAGATGGAGTAGAAATTGACATAAAGAAAAATAAGTATCAAAATTAGGTTTATGTCATTTTCGTATAAATACGGCATTTTTTTATTAACATCGTATTTCCCCATATTTATATTTTTGGGTTGTATTTCATTCATATTTTATATTTTTTTCCTTATTATATCGTCAAACAAGTGTTTTAATCTTGCAAAATATATTATAACGTACGATAATTGCTTTTCACGTTAATTATCGTGAAACTAAATTTTACGAAAATTTTCAGATCCGTACCATATTTTTGTCATGTTTTTTTTACAAACGAGTTTTATAACACAATTGTATAAATTATTATAAACAGTATATTATTTCTGTTATTATCTAAGAAAATAAAATATCTTAAATTTTTGGATTTTTGTAGTACTTCTATTTATTTCATTTTATATTTGTTATAATTCTAAAACAATCACTGATACATGTTCTTATCATATGATTTCAGTTCTCTTTACAAAATTCGATTAACAAAACTCTAATTTATCAATTTGATCTTGTTTTCGTTTGATTTTGTTGTTGTAAGAGAACATCAGTCGCGATTAAATAGTGAAATTTTATTCAAGTGTGGATTTGGATTGATCTCGAGGGTTCGAGTTGGGTTTGGATTGATTGAACGATAGTTTGTCGTTTCACTATGTCTTGGTTTTTTTTTTTGTTTTGGAAATAATTAGAAATTATATTGGAAGCGGATCTTTTTTCAGCTTGTATGAGTTAGGATTTTTTTTTGTAGTTTTGAGTAAAAACCCCTACATTAAAATTCACTTCTTTTTTAACATATAAATAATAAAGCGATTAACGATTAATAATAAAATAAATAAGAACCCATTCTATCCCGTGCTTGCATAAATTATTAAGCAAACAATACATGAGTTATAAGACTCGAAAAATTCATGTAAAAACCAATTTATGTATACAAGGATTTTAAAATAGATGAATAAAATACTGAGTAGAAAAAAAGATTTTATTCCAAATTTAGAACCCATTATATCCCTTACTTGTTTAAGTGCGCCAAATATGCATTTTGACCACGTAATATACCTATCTTATATATATATATATATATTTCGTAGAATGTATAATATATAGTGTACTCTTGATGGAATCATAGGGGAACGTGGCCCTTGTTCGCACTCCTTGGTTTCGTCCCTGAGTATACCCATTAATCCTTTTTATAATTATTATAATGAATAATATTTTTAATATTATTTAATATAAATTTTCGATTCAAATCAAACTGTTATAATTTTCACATAAAAAAGAGTATTTTTATGTAACGGAGCGCATATATGGGATAGATAAAGTAACAAACTATTACCTTCATTCCAAAAGAATTACAATCAATAAATTTAAAAAATAATGGAATGAGTTGATGTGATTTAAAATAAAAAATATAAATATTTTTATATTTTTATGAATTGTTTTTTCAAATATAATAATATAACGATTTACAAGAATGATTTATACATAACATGATTAACTAGGATTGAGGGACATGATGGAATGACCTAATCCGTTCCAATATGTGTGCGTGTGGTTTCTCCTTTTTACCACTTCATGGAATGGAATCAAAACGAAATTGGACAACATGCCCCAAAAAATGTGGATCTGAAACCCAAATTCGTTCACTGTTCATCGTCTCTCTCATTGAACTCTTTGCCCTAGCAGCCATGTGAGATGCATAACTTCAATTAATTTTCCCCAATTCAACCCTAGTAGGAGGCGACAATGGCAGCGACAGGCGGGACGATGAAAAGCACCGGCTATGACGAGCAGCACCACGATGGCGAGGGCGAACATCACAAGATGGCGGCGACGAGAAGCAAATGGTGATGAGGACTACCAACACCTGATGACAGGGAAAAAAAAAAGGAGAAAAAGTTGATTCCGTGTGAAGGAGGAATGGGTGAAAACTTAGCCTGGGGTGAGGAATCACACTCAGCCTTTCAGAATCACATTCTTTACGTTATTGTATATTCCGGGTTGATGGACAATCCAAATATGATTGAATCCATTCATCCGGAATGGACTATTTCAACTGAGGGTAAATTAAGCCATCTAATTTAATAAATATTATATATTTTTTATTTTATAATAAATATTATATTTTTTTTGTAAAACATCACATAATAGTTATAATATATCTTATTTATTAAATTTTTATCATAAAAAATATAAAATTAATCTATAATATATTTATTATCTTTTTTTCATAATTGTCATAATAATTTTTATTATCATTAAAAATATTATTTTTTAAAATCAAATTTTATATAAATATGTCAATCAGTTGTGATATCTATCACGGGACAACTAGCCTAAGCATAACACCATTCCAAAGTCCGGGCCCAAAAAGTATCAATAGGTTAGAAATGCAGCTGACAAATTATCACCCGGATAAGCCCCATCTCTCCCACACCACAACTAGCCGTTACTCTCACCACACACACACACACACACACACTCACTTTCTCACATTTCTCTATCCCTCTTCAATGGCGACCACAACTCTCCTCTTTTCCCCACCCAAACTCAAACCAATTGGATTTGCATCATCACCCTCCTCCTCCTCATCATCCTCGATTTCATCTTACTCTTCATCGTCGAGTTTGGGATCAATTGGATTGAGACCTCGAAACCCTAATCCGAGGAGGAACCGATTTGGGAGAACTGTGAGATGTGCGGCTGGTGGTGGTGTTGGTGGTGGAGTGGTGTTTCCGGCGGCGTTGTTGTTCGATTGCGACGGGGTGTTGGTTGATACGGAGAAGGACGGGCATCGGGTTTCGTTTAATGATACTTTCGATGAGGTGATTTGGGATCGGATTAATTGGGTTTATTGTGTTTTTGTTTTTTGTGTGGAGTGTTTGTTAGTTGGTGTTGATTTTAGGGTGGGTTTTGTCTGATTGATAAGTGATTTTGAGAGATTTGTGATGTTGGTTTCGTGTCAAGAGAAACACTGTGATTAAAGCGATATAGGTCGAACATTAGGGTTTTTCGCCAATTTACCCATTATCTATCGTTGCATTCATTGATTATCATGGTGGAGATTAGATTGATATAACAGTTCATTTATGGGTTTGATTTTTAATTCGACCTATGTTTTTTTTACTGTGTTTTAGGCCCAATGAGATTGATTAGGTGAAAGAAATTCCCTCTTATTCACTCTTGGTCAATTGGTCTATATCATTAGAATTGTGAATTAGATTCAAGATGAAATAGTTCGTGATGGAGCGGCTTGATTTATGTTGGGAAACATATTGTCTAGATCGTTGTGTTCGTGGTGTAAAATGGTAATGTTGCAAGCTGGCTTCGAGTGGATTGATAATTTCGTTCATATAATTGGAAAACTTTAATGAATGTTGTATTTGTTGGGTGCTTCTTGCAATATGAACAGTTGGTGATGTTGTCCTGTATATGAAAGTTGTATTTGTAATTGACTTCTTCTGGCGCAACTTTGTTGTTATAGGGCTTCTACCTAATGAATTATCTGTGGTTATGTTTAATATTTGTTCTCTGATTCATTCTCCATGAACTGGATTGATACAGGGCTTTATTTATTGTTATACACTAATCACTATGTTTCGCTTGACATAATATACTACTTTTGATTGTGCAGAGGGAACTGGGAGTTACTTGGGATGTTGATTTGTATGGTGAGTTGCTCAAGATTGGTGGTGGCAAAGAGAGGTAAGACAGCTCTGTTTCTCAACTGATGCCGCTGTGCTCGCAATCGATCATGTTGTTTTACAACTGTCTTGAGTATGTTTGAATGGTTATATTCGTGTTTTTGGCTAGGATGACAGCATACTTTAACAAGACAACGTGGCCAGAAAAGGCTCCAAAGGGTGATGAAGAAAGGAAACAGTTCATAGCCTCTCTTCACAAGCGAAAGACAGAGTTGTTTATGTCTCTTATCGAGAAAAAGTCACTGCCTCTTCGGCCCGGGGTTGCAAAGTCAGTTAGTACTCAGAAACCTATCCATGCATGATGCACTTAATAACATATGGGTGACTATTGATTTATGTTCTGGTTTTAAAAAGCTAACTTCCTCATGGTACACGGAAGCATGGTTGAAAGCATTTTGAATGATTCAGTAGAGTTACTTGTTTCCAACTGAAATTGGGTGCCCAGAGCTCACTGTAACTACATTGCTTGGTAATATTAGGCCGTTATGCTTTTCCTGCACAAATTCGCATATTGTTCTTCACCTCCTTGCTGAATATCTTCCAGTGACTGTAATGGTTCATGAAATTTGTTGATCCTGTTTCGAATTTTCTCTTTTCTCTCATTTCATCGATGGGTCACTTACGGTGATTTTCATATCAATTTGTGCAGGCTGATTGATCAGGCTCTGGAGAATGGAGTGAAAGTTGCCGTATGCAGCACATCAAATGAAAAGGCGGTATGTAATCTTTTCATTTTCTAGTAAGAGTACGTACTATTTCAGGTATCTTTTCTACCAGAACTTTTAGAATTATTAGAAATCCAAAGCATGTTTGTTTATTCAATTCTTCCCATTTGATATGACATGATGATGACATAATTCATCGTCATCATCATAATGTATCCCGTGAATCCAAATTAGGTGGATTCAGTCATATAGATCTTTTTTTTCTCAGACTTGTTTACTCGTCATCTTCTACAATGTTCAAAATTTTCTCTCATGTGCTTAGCCCATCTGAATAAGTTTCGAGATCAATGCTCTTGTCTCCTAAGAATATTGTTGTCTACGCGACATGCATACTTTGTGAATGAGTTTCTTAATTTAAAATTCATGATCATGGTCGTGATCTGATGGTCGCCATATCTAACTTTCTTTTGTGACAAGGTCGTGGAGATGCTTCTCCAATGTGTCATTCCATCTTGCTTCTTTGAATAGTATTCCCTTCGATACACCTACACCTTTGAATTAAAAAAACCCCAATATGCGAATTCTTTAACTCGCGGGGGACTGTGTGACATTAATCACTACACGATTGACCTATAATTGGGAAAAACTATCTTGAAATTCCCAGGTGGACTTCAAAAGCATAATAAGCTCATACTTTTGTTGGGATTTAGGGAAAAACCCAAGGATATAGTTCAACATCCAATTGGAACTGAGTAGTATACATATATGGAGATATGAATTAGACTAATCTGGGCTATATTTTTAAAGAACCAAATGAACACAATGTCACGTAAATTAGAAGAACCACTCTATCGATACACACAGCTGTATACACTAAAACCACCGAGGGAATTTTCATGAATCGCACTATACTCTTTTCTGTGTTATACAAATTGAGTAGAGATTGAAGCTCTTTATATAAAAACGAAAAAAACACTTCCTGGTTGTTAACAAGGAGGGATGAGTATGTCTAAACAATATCATAGTGGATGGAATCTAATGAGTATGATACAATCGTCATCCACTCTACAATATTCAACACTCTCCCTAGATGACAAGACAATAACAAAACTTTATACTAATATATTATTCTTATGGTTATGGGAGTATGACTTTCTTATTAAAACATTATCAAGAAAAACGCATTGGGATAAAAACCTGATCGAACAAAAAAAAAGTGCAGTTGCCCCCTAAAAAATAGTTCACCTCATTGAGTCATCTTGAGGCAGGAAGATCTGTGAGTTGTCGAATCCCGATTTTGTGTCTAAGTACCTCAAAAATTGCTTTAGGAAGTTTCTTTGTGAATAGGTCTGTCAAATTTACATCGGATCGAATTTGTTGGATATTTATATCTCCATATTTTTGAAGATCATGTGTAAAGAAGAATTTTGGAGATATATGTTTAGTTCTATCATCTTTAATGTACCCTGCTTTGAGTTGTACAATGCATGCTGTATTATCTTATATTTCACAATAGGATTGTCTTTAATTGAAAATAATCCACATGAACTTTGAATATGATGGATCATAGATCGAAGTCAAACGTATTCTCGACTTGCTTCATGAATAACGAGTAGTTCGGAATGATTTGAAGTTGTAGTCGTTAATGTCTGTTTTGTGGATTTTCACGAAGTTGTCGCATAATTATAGGTAAATAAATATCCAGTTTGCAATATTGCTTTATGTGGATCTGACAAATATCCTGCATCTGCATATCCAATGAGATATGATTTTGTCACTCTTGAATAGAATAAACCCATATCTGTAGTTCCACGAATATAACACAATATTTGTTTTATTCTATTCCAATGTCTTTTAGTTGGTTAATAAATTAACAGTAAAGACAATATTAGGTCGTGTATAATTAGAAAGCTATATTAGTGCACCAATAGCACTGAGATATGGAACTTTTGAGCCAAATAACTCTTCTCCATCTTCTTATGGTCGGAAGGAAGGGATCCTGTTTCACATCAAGTGATCGAAAAATCATTGAGATACTTAACAGGTGAATTTTATCCATATAAAAATGGCATAGGACTTTTTCTGTATATGTCGATTTATGGACAAAAATTGAAGTGAATAAATGCTCAATCTGTATGTCAAGACAGAATTTCGTTTTATCAAGTTCTTTCATTTCAAATTCTCTTTGTAAGAATCAAAGTCAGTACATAAATAGTTTTTGTCAATAACAATATGTAAATCTTATAGCGAACACATCTCCAATTAATGGTTCGAGATATTGTAATATGGAGAGAGAATCAAAACCAACGTATATCCCAAGTTTACGCTGGGGATACATCTTTGTTCGTTGTGGTGGTGCGATTGAAATATGGACAACACAACCGAAATTTGTAAATGTGAAATATTTGGTTCTTGACGAAATACGAGTTATAATAGTGAATACTTATGGTAGGCTGTAGACCTAACACATATCAATGCTACACTATGAAGTATTGTCTGCCCCCAAGTTATAGTATGTAATTTGGTTTTCATAAGCAATTGTCTTGTAATTAGCTGAAGCAAGTCGCTTTTGTAAGAGAAAACAAGTAAGCCACTCATTGATTTATCAAACTTGTTTAGGGATAATTTACTTTAAAACTAGGAGTTGGTCAGCCTTGTTAACCGTTGGTCAGCCATAGAAGGTGGTCCCGGTAGGCAGTCCCATGGGAGATGGGAGGTGGTCCCTGTTGGTTAAAGTGTAAATTGATTCATAAACACGTTTAGATAACATTAATAAGATGAGTATAGTCTCTAAATTTTTTTTCAAAGGAAAAACTTTGAGGTCTTCAAACCATCATAGTATCAATCCAGCATCCCAAGACGATTTAACTAATGTTAGTGAAATTTTTGTTCCTAATTTAGATCGCTTTTTATATCTGTAGGAAATGCCTGCAATATCTTTTGAAGAAATTTATAAAATCGGTACTTTCAATTTTAAACAATTATATTATATTAAAATTCATGAAATAAGTTTTCCAATTGAAAATGATTTTCATAGGATTCATGTACTCAATTCTGATATGGTTAAATCTTATAAAAATGATGGATATAATTATCTACATTACGATTATCTTCAAGTTAGCATAAAGCCATTAACTAGATGAGTATCAAATCGACCTATTTTAGTGGCATTAAGAGATGCTATTATGTATAAATATAATAAATCTTAGATAGCTTTAGTCCAATCTAATATCTATAATAATCCAATACTTTTTAATTGTTATCTAGATTTTATGGTAGATTTATATGATTCCACAATTCTCAATACCTTAGTTTTAGATATTCGTAATAAAAATACTTATGCACAAGCAAAGCGTAGAGAATTTCTAGTTACTTATAGATTTAACATTTTAAAGTCTTAAACACAGCTAATACTAAATTATTTGTTAAGAGTGAACCAGTCATACAATATTATTAGTAGCATATCATAATAATGAAATCTTAATGCCTAAGTTACTCAAATAGAATGAATTTCTAGGATATGCACGAGCAAAGCGTAGAGAATTTCTAGTTACTTATAAACATTTTAAAGTCTTAAACACAACTAATACTAAATCACTTATTAAGAGTGAACCAAGTCATACAATATTATTGGTAGCATAGCCTAATAATGAAATCTTAACGCCTAAGTTACTCAAATAGAATGAAATTGAGATACCGGATTAGTGGAAAGTTTATCAAGAACATCATCCTTTCTAAAATTAAACTTGATTCTGAAGTTCCTCAAATTGTGGAGCTTCCAGATGGATCAGCTACTATATGTTTTAATTTAGGAAAAGAAACATGAATGGAATTATCTCGATCTTCTTCCAGTAGAACCTCAACATCAATTAAACCACCAACGTTTTCTCCTCAGTTTGAATCATCAAGATACTCATGTTATACAATACAAGATAAGCTTAAGGGCGTTAACTTTAATACTCCAATACCTCAACCAATTTATGAACCCACTTCTCCTAACCTTTCTCCAACTCGATGAGACATGTTAGGTACAGAATATAATCAATTAAATGTTATTACTTTAGATATAATTAATGACACTAATTTTTTCATTGATCAAAACTATTTACGTACTGACTTTGATTCTCTTGAGAATCAATAAGGTATGAATGGTATTTTAAAACATTTTCTAAAGAAGAAACAATATATATACGAAATGTTTGGTATTAAAAAATGAACAAACTTAAAGCTAATGTTCCTTTCTTTTATTGGTTATCAAGTTATTTTTATACTAAGGATATGCATGTACCAACCAATAACACTAATGATTAAACAAGAAGATAAAACATGGATAACTACGGATAATAAGACTTATCATAGTCCTCATCCACCTCTATAAGAAATTCAATTAAAATATAATAATACTCATATAGTTGCTAGCGCATTTAAGCAACCTATCAATATTAAAATCGATAGTACTCTTATCTTCAAAGATATGCAAAATGTTTATCAACAAAATAATTATACTAAACAATTATTACTTACCGTATCTGAACAACTTAATGTTGTACACGATCAAATCGATTATAAAACTCTTAATATTCATAAGCTTCAGAAACCATTGTCCACACCACCAAATTATTCTTCTCAAGATATTGTTCAACTAAAGAATTCGAGAGATGATCTCTGAGATGAAATTACTAAAAAATGAAACCACTTGGCATTATCTTCTTTTTCTTCAACTACTCCTCAAAATGCTTCTAACGTAGCTTCCATGTTAAAGAAAACTCAAGTCTCTACCCCCTCCTTTACTCCTCATCTTAATGTTATAGAAGACATTGACAATCTTGAAGCAATATTTCACGAATCTAATAATTTTCCTACTCTAAATAAAATTTCTCATAACAAGCCCCCTTAATTATATTACCTTGAAACAAAAATAGGATATACTAGATTTTCTGAATTGTAAAATAATGAAATTTATCAAATTGATCCCAGTGACTTTTTCAATTAAGATAGTGACAATGAATGTCAAGGATTATATTCTTGTAATAGTATTAACATGATCGGTAAAAAAATTTCTAAAATCATATTAGAATTAATTGATCAGGTACGAGATCATGAGATACAACGAACATATTTAACTCAATATAGGGAATTACTATTTCAAAAAAAAAAAAGAAATGAAGTTCCGCAACCATTTAATATTAACAAAATAATCAAAGAATGTGCATCTAATAATTATAACAATAATAGATTTACAACGAGAATTAAATAAAGTAAAATTATAAGTCAAGGAACTCCAAATGAACCAATACAATATTGCCCAAAAGGTTTCTCAATTACAAACTTCTCAACCTTGCACAAGTCGTCAAGAACCTGATGATAATGAACATTATATAAATAAGTTTAATCATAGTGTATCAAAAATGGTTAATCTTAATAAGAAATGGTTAATCTTAATAAAAAATGGTTACAACTGAAATTTATTCTTTTGATGTTAATCAAGAAGGAATCCACACTATAATATTTGGAAAACAAGTAACTTTTCGATTCTGATCTTCATTAAGTGAGAAAAGTATTAATATTCTCAAAAAACATACTATTACTAAACAAATAAATATTATTTACAAAAAACAGTATATATACAAAATCTTCAATCAGCATAAACGATTAGAAGAACAATTACTAAAATCTGAAATTAAACAGAAAATTCAGGATATCGAGGCATTATTTAAAAAAGATATTTGTGCGGATACTGTGAATGCATTTTGGCAACGAAAAAGACATATAGTCGCTTTGGCTTACGAACCCAACTTCCAAGAAAATAATATTCCTACTAAAGCAACACCTATTCAAATTAATCAAGAATTACTAGAAATATGTAAAAAAATAAAATAAAAAAAATCTAGGATTATTAGATAAGAGCTTAATTCGATCCTCTAAATCATCTTGGTTATGCGCTGTATTTTATGTTAATAACCAACCTGAGAAAGAAAAAGGAGTCCCAAGACTAGTAATTAATTATAAACCTTTAAATGAAATCCTCTAATGGATAGATATCCAATACCAAATCAAAGGGATTTATTGAACACATTATTTAACACAACTATATTTTTTAAATTCAGTATGAAATGACGAAATATCCGATCAAAATCAGTTGATACATCCTAGCGAGCCAAAAGTGAAAAGACAAGAACCACATATGAACTATAGTAACGACAAAAATCATCCAACGAGCCCTTGGTCGAAAGTCAAAACAACACAAGAACATCATTGCTAGGAAAGATCTCAAAACATACTCATTACCAATCCATCTTCTAGAAAGATGGAGCAAAAAGAAACAAACTTCGCATGAGAGAGTATTTGCTCTTGCTGTGCTGAAATTCAGGCACTTGTTCATCCTACAACGTTACCTTGGTCTTTCCTCACGACCAGGCTTAAACAGCCAATGTGAATATTGTCAATTTCAAATAGCAAAAATTGATAAATATAAAACAGCTTTTAGAAATCCATTTGGTCATTATGAATGGATTATGGATGGAATGTTATGCCATTTGGGTTAAAAAATGCTCCTTCTAAATTTCAACATATAATGAATGACATTTTTAGTCCATATATCAAATTTGTTCTTGTATATATCGATGATGTATTAGTATTTTTTTACTTCAATAGATCAACATTTTAAACATTTACATACATTCTGTAATGTATTTAAAAGTAATGGATTAGCTATATCATTTTCCAAGATGAAATTATTTCAAACAAAGATACCTTTTTTTAGTCATGGCACAATTAAAGCTATAGAACGAGATATAGAATTTACTGAAATGTTTTCTAACGAAATCAAAGATAAAAATCTCTTATAGCGATTTTTAGGATGTCTTAATTTTATTGCAGATTTTTTTTTCAAATCCAAGACTATTATGAGAACCCTTCTACCAATGTTTTGAAAAAGATCCTCCTGCATGGCCTAGTGAACATACCTCTATTGACAAATAAATTAAGGACAAAATTAAATTCTTACCGTGTATACACATACCCCATCCTGAAACGTCTTTTACAGTTGAAATTGATGCCTCTAATATTGGTTATGGTGGGTCTTAAACAACAACAAAATTTTGATAAAGAACAAATTGTACGATTTCATTCTAGTATTTGGATTGGCCCACAAAAGAATTACTCAACTATTAAAAAAGAAATCTTATCTATTGTTTTATGCATCTTAAAATTTCAAGATGATTTGTTCAATAAAAATTTTATTTTACGCATTGATTGTAAATCAGCTTAAGAAATTTTACAAAAGATGTCAAAATCTTGTTTTTAAACTAATATTTGCACGATGGAAAGCTTTACTATCTGTTTTTTATTTTGAGATTGTTTATATAAATGGAGAAACCAATTCACTTTTTGACTTTCTCACAAGAGAGTTTTTGCAAGGGAAGAAAGGATGAGAGTCATGACTTTCACAAAAAAGAGTGAGTTTGATAAAAGAATACTGCCATTATCACGTACTCAAGGATGAGTATCTCCGACTACTCCAACGAAAACATCCCGGTTAGTATCTTGGAGTGCTTCCCAATCCAGGTCCATTACATCATATTCTTCAAATCGATTTGCAGCACTACTTGATTTTTGCTTCATTACCATCTCCTTCAAATCCTGTCTCATATTCTCAGATTCTCCAAATCCAACAACTATTATTGTTACCCATAGTCAACCTGCATATGTGTCTCATTACTATGTTAAATCCCTTACTCAAAAGGTATTCCTTATCATTCGATCTCCCAAAGATCTCACAAAAGAACACGTTCAAGTAGATGTTACTCAGTATTTTCCTTAATCATTTTTCTGGTCACCAAGGGATTCTCGAAAAAATTATAATTTTTATTGCAACGTTCTTATTGAAACTAGTTCGGTTGAGATTATTGATTGAGCTAACCATGATACCCCAAATCATATTTCTTTTTCTAAATGTATTATCCACAATATTGAAGATATTGACAAACGAAATAATTTCAGAACTCAACTTCATCATTTTACAAAGGTTCAACCTCAAAAATATTTCTAGCCGAGGTTCAAGCTTATTTTTAAATTTACAAAGGTTCCCTTGATTTTGATTTTTCAATTCTATGAGATTTACTTCCATCATGATTATCAAGTTCCATGGATTTTATCTTGAGATTTCGAGTATAGATGTCTTAATGTTGATGAGCCTATTGAAGTTCATCGGGTTTTCAAGGTCAAATGGTGGCGTAAGTTCCAGATTGGTTTTGTTCCTCCTATTAGTACACGCATGCCTCCAGCTCGTCAACGATTATATGCTCCAGATGCATCATCCCATCATCGTTCTCAACCACCGCTATACAATGCGAAAAGGAAGCTCTGTAAAAGGAAATAGCGCTTCTCAAGAAGGATACAACCTCACCAATGCACCATATCTATCAAGATTCTCAAGATCCCTATGACGACATTGATGAGGCCTACTCAATGATGAATGAAGACAAAGTCAAAAGATTCCCCAACTAAAGTCTTTTCCATTACTTTAAAAGATTCTCCAGTATTGCAAAGGGAAGAATAATTATGTGTCGTATTATATTATTGTTCAAAATCCTGAGTTTTAAAGTGTCTATGGTGTCTAATGATGTCAAGTCTACTGTCCCAAGTCGAGTCAAGTGGTCACTATTGAAGATTCTTCTAGTAATTATTGAAGACTAGAGACGATGCAGCATCAGATATAAAAGGCCATCTCTCCCCCAAGATGAAGTAACAGCTTTTTTTTTCAGAAGAATTTCAAGAGAAAACGCAGTGTCTCAAGAGAATTGTAATGTCTGAGAGTCTCCACAAAATGAGTATTGTCAATTCAAGTCTGGATTGTTGTGTAATTTGGTTTCTCATGATGTACTGTACTGCAATCTCAAGAAAAAATAAAGTATGAATTTTCATCTTTATTTATTGTTGTTCTTTCTATTTCAAAAATTTTCATCACTTTTATCAGAATCTTTATGTCTCCTTACTCAACCTATTCAACCTCGGTTATTTTCTGGTATTAGAGTGATATTGTGTTTGTAAGGTCATGTTCGATACGTAGAAAGTTGTATATGTCTCTTTGAATATATCTGCATTTGTTATCTTGTCATCGCATAATCTCAGTTTTGAAGTGATTCTGAATACCTCAGAATTATATTCAGAAATACTCTTGAAATCTTGCAACTGGAGATTCTGCCACTCGTTTTGGGAGTGTGGTAGTATTACGGTTCTGTGATGGTCATATCTTGCTTTTTAATATTTCATAATATTAGAAGTTCTTTTTCCTCTAAATATTTAAATTTTAGGTTTTGATGGAGGTGATTACGAAGATAAATCAATGTCCTTGCTTTGTCACTGTGACATTTCATTTTCATCTTTTATGGTGTTAACAAGTCCTCTCGCGATAAGGTGCAACTTAGCATCCAGAACCCACGTCAAATAATTATTTTCAGAGATATTAAGAGCAACAATCTCTAGATTGATGAGCTTGACCATTCTGAAAATATAATCACAATTAATAAATATATCAAATTTCGAGTCTCTTAATAACTATTATTAAGTGTCTAATTTTTATATGATGGTAGCAGCTTTAAAGGAATTTATTGTCAATGAAGATGGTATAGAGTAATTGCTCCTGGGATCAACTAAATATTATTTTATAAAAGATGTATCAAGTTAATGTAGAAGCTAACTTTCTTCTAACTATTATCATAGAATCGAATTTAATAAGATTGCTTATGGTAATAAAATAACTAATTTTAAAATTTTTTCAGTACATGAACAATGTTCTCAGACTGCGTGAACAATGATTTTCAAACTACGTGAACAGTACTAACCGATTGTGAATAGTATGAATAGTGTTAGCAGATTGTAGATAGTGCTGACAGATTGTGAACAAGAGTCTGACACAGTACGTGAACAATGTAAAAACAGATTATTTTTATGTATATCAAACTCAAGAATTTCATTTGAATTACCTTTATAATAAATAAATGAGATTGGGGACGAACTTGGATTGAGCAAACTCGTGCTGATAATGTATTGTAAAATAATCAAATGAACACAATATGTCACGTAAATTAGGAGAATCACTCTATCAATATACACAGTTGTATACACTAAAATCACTAAGGGAATATTCATAAACTGTATTGTACTATGTTTTATGTCATACAAATTGAGCAAAGATCGATGCTTTTTATATAACAAGGGAAAAACATTTCGTGGTTTGTTAACAAGAAAGGATGGACATGTTTAAATAAAATCATAGTGGATGGAAGATCGATGCTCTTTATATAACAAGGAAAAAGCATTTCGTGGTTGTTAACAAAAAAGGATTTGCATGTTTAAATAAGATCATAGTAGATGGAATCTAATATGTGTGATACACTTGTACACAATCTACAATATTCAACATGCTCCTCAAGCCTTATTCCTGTAACAAAGGGAAGATGAAAGACGCTGAAAAATAGTAACTTTGAGCCATATGAGCTCAATACTATATCGGCCCCCTTATCAGGGTTAATGAGAGAAAAAGGTAGTAAAAGAAAATGAGAATGATCACTTGGATTCTTTGTTCGAGTATTCTAGAACTGTTATGCCAATCCGATATTTATAATTATCATCATGAGTATATCATTGATTCATCATAGTCACATAACCACATTTAACATCACGTAAAAACGCTCAAAACAACACGTCAATTGACACTCCAGACAACATCAATGTCATTTACTATCGTTATCCCCTTTCTGCTATGACAGTCAAGACCTCCATATCAAACAAATTAAAACAAAGACACTGTGGCACAATAGGTCCCTAATTCAAGTTCTAAGCACTACTGTACTCAGCAGTTCACTCAAGACTCTGTTACACTTAACATTATATCAATCACACAGAGACGACAAACAATAAATACGCTCAATGTTATAATTTTGTTCTTGGTGAGACTAATTCAATTTCATAAGTAAGCTCTTTTCAGTTTTAGCAAAAAGGGACATGCGCAAAAAAGGAGCAGTTAAAGCGGAGCCCAGGGTCTCCTGCAATGAGATACCTTCATACCAAAACGATCTCAAAGGGTTGATGAAAGAAATGTCACCATCAAGTCACTGTATAACATAAACGGCAGATACAACGCACTTTGTGTTTTATACCACTTAGTTATCTCACTAATTATGGATTACATTTCTTTTACACACATCCTCATTATACCAGCAAATAAGATATAACACATACCATGCATCATCTTATGACAACTAGTTAAACCGGAGCCCAATGTCTCCTGCAGTGAGATACCTTCATACCAAAACGATCTCAAAGGGTCGATGAAAGAATGTCACCACCAAGTCACTATATAACACAAACGGCAGATACAACGCACTTTGTGTTTTATACCACTTAGTTATCTCACTAATTATGGATTACACTCCTTTTACGCACATCCTCATTATACAAGCAAATAAGACATAGCACACACCATGCATCATCTTATCACAACTAGTTAAACCGGAGCCCAGGGTCTCCTGCAGTGAGATAGCTCCATACCAAAACGATCTCAAAGGGTCGATGAAAGAATGTCACCACCAAGTCACTGTATAACACAAACGGCAGATACAACGCACTTTGTGTTTTATACCACTTAGTTATCTCATTAATTATGGATTACACTCTTTTCACACACACCCTCATTATACCAGCAAATAAGACATAACACATACCATGCATCATCTTATCACAACTAGTTAAACCGGAGCCCAGGGTCTACTGCCGTGAGATACCTTCATACCAAAACAATCTCAAAGGGTCGATGAAAGAATGTCATCACCAAGTCACTGTATAATAATTAGTGATAGGCAATAAGGTACGTCGGATACATTTTATGTTAGTTTCTCAGAAACCATTACATAAGTATATCCGCCTAGGTATACTAGCATGCATCATCACAAATCACAGTTCTAAACATTACCTCGTTATTGGTCCGTTTATGTGCGTCCACTAACTGATCTATTTAGATTCAACGAAAACCGTCACCACGACCTAACATAACAAAGACGTTATGTATTAATATTTATCGTTGTTTTTCATGGTCTAAAGTCTAAACTACTTTTTTTTATGTATTATTAATCTCTGGAAAAATGTTGGTGAATGTTCGTGGTTGTTTAGGGATCATTTCGGGATATTCTAGTCATGTCACGGGCGTCTCAAGACTAGGAACGGTCGTTACGGGTGCAAAAAGGAAGGTAGTAGCTCTAGAGGGTTTCGAAAAGAGCGTCCTGTCCCCTGGTAAAGACGTCCCGACCCTTGGACGGGTGTCCCGACCTTTGTTTAGGATTATCCTTTGACACGTTTATTTCTATAACTTCTCGTATATAATTTCGAAAATTATTTCGTAGAATTCTCCATAAACTAAATTCCATAACCTTTATATAGAATTACAGTTTCTATCATAAAATCCTGCATATTCGTTCTATCAAATGCTCACTTCTACTTCCTAAAAAAGAAAACAAGAAAAAAGAAAACTATAATACTCGGGTTCGGATGATATAGATGGAGAAAAGAGTTATAACTTATGTGAATATGCATTTTATTGTTTTTCTTGATGCTTTTTCCTTTTGTTTCGTGGCTCCTAATTTTATCTCCTTTTTATATTTATATTTATATTTATTTTTTTGGTGTAAAGAAAGGATTGTGAAAACAATCATGATGATGGTTTTAATAGAGATGATGAACCAAGATTGATAATGGTAGTGTTGACATACTTGCTGATAAACAAGCCATTGTAGTTTTTGGCGTTCTATTTGACATATTGTTTCACATTGTGTTAGATATGTTATTCGTTGTTTTTGTTCGACGTACTATATTTATGCATTCTTTGACGTATTGTGTTTTAGCATGCTCTGTTGGCGTATTGTAAAGAGGATTGTATTGGCATTTGTACTTGGCGTATGGTTTGCCACAATATTTGGCGAACTGCATTGGCACTATGTTTAGGGGTTTAGGTTAACATAATGTTTCGGCATTCTGTAGTAGCGCATTGTGTTGACATACAGTTTTGACGTATTGTTTGATGTAAATTCTTGATGCACTATGTAGACATATGGTTTTGGTTTTTTTTCCCGCTTTGTTTACTTATATTTGACTACCTTTTTTTTAGAAATTATTATGTGACGTAATTTGTTAATGCACCACGTTGGCTCTCTTTTTTAGCATATTGTTTTGGTACACTTTGTTGACGCAATTTGTTTTAGTTGTTTTGATGCACGTTTTTCTTGTCATCATTGTCCAGAATGTCAAATGCTTTCATGCATGAAGCCCTCCTAGACTATGGTTGTCCACTATCGATCTTTGATGAGTTTCACTCCACCTTTGATCTTTGTCCACCGTCATTGTTCATGATCATGGAGGGAGACATTTTATTCTTATTCCACCTTTATAAGCTCAATGAGTCGAGTCTCTGAGGTACATATGACCAGCTTTTCTGAGATACCAATTCCAATCTTTACAAAATCTCAAGTCAATCCTTACCCAAAGGAAAAAAAACACAAAAAAAAAAACAAGGGAAAATCGAACTGCTTTATTCACTATCCTTTTTTTTCTAGCGAAACTGTCATCACATACTTGGTGCTATACAATGAATATCCATCTCAATTTGTGCATATAGATATTGTATTGATTGATACTTTGTTTGCTTCAAGGTGTCAGCAATTGTCTCTTTCTTGTTGGGGCCTCAACGTGCAGAGAAAATCAAGATTTTCGCAGGAGATGTCGTACCTCGTAAAAAACCTGATCCTGTATATCTCTATCCATTTTCATATCTATAGACTTTGTGGAATATATGCTCACTTATTACACCATTCGGCATTTTGTTATGAGTAGTTGGTCACTTCACTGAAAAGTGCATCCTTTGCAGGCCATCTATCAATTGGCATCCACGACTCTAGACGTTGAGCCAACAAGGTATGTTGATTTGTGTATTCAACAGGATGACATTTTTATTTTATTTTTTGGGAAATCTTCTTCACGCGGTTATTTACGAAAGTTGTATACTCGATGTTATCATAGTTGTGTTGTGGTGGAGGATAGTGCGATTGGACTTGCAGCAGCAAAAGCAGCAGGAATGAAGTGCATAGTGACCAAGAGCGGGTAAGTTATGATTACGGACTTATGAGTTATATTGTCGCTCCTTTTCTTTTGTTGCTTCAGTTAAACCGTACAAAAGAACTGAGCAAGATATTCTATTACACAAACGAAAAGGTCAAAGGATTGGTTATAGGACCTAGAAGCTGACAAGCAGGATTGCCTTCCGAGTCCTGCTGGATGATGAGTGTGCAAAGGGTTGGTTAAGACATGATCATGATTCGTGGCAAGCCGTTGTCATGCCTATGATGGGATCAATGATGTGAGGATACATACTAGTGTGATGAATGAATTGAGAAAGAACGTTGAAGCTGGGATGGTTGTCGCACCTGTTTGCTTTGCAAATATGTAAAACTTTGCTCTGGGCACATCAGTTCTCCTATTTCAGCATTGTACTCACAAAAAGTTGCCCCCTTCAGGTACACAGCTGATGAAGATTTTGAAAATGCCGACGCCGTTTTTGACTGCATTGGTCACCCTCCAGAGGAGCGATTTGACTTGGCATTCTGTGGGAAGCTCCTTGAGAAGCAGTACGCCTAGCGGCCCTGGCCTTGGTCTCTTTCGTTGTCAATCGCGATGTTCAAGCTGAAAGTTATTCTTTTATGTTCTTTTCATGATGCAAGGATCAGTTAACTGTTAATCCATGTACAACGAGAACTTCTATATGCAAAAGCTTATTGTATACGTATAGGGACAAACAGGTGTAGTAACTTCCGTTATCAACAGACATATTTAGTAAAAATGTATAACCATGCCCCTACATATCTGTATAGTGTGCATCGGAATTGTGAACTGCTGCCAATACCTTGCGACCTTGTGTATAATTCACAATATATTCTTTTCTGGTGTACGTAATGTCCATATTTTAATATGTTCAGAACACCACAAAGCTTCGCCAGCTCTCATCATTTCATGTTTGTTATAGAAACAACCATTTCCAACCCTGAAGAAGCACTGTGAGGGTAGAGTTGTCATATAATCAAGGGCGAAAAGTTCATAGCTGAACATCAATAACTTATAACCATAGACAATATGCAAACGATGGCGAGACCCCAAGCAATGGTAATGTAACCATAGAAATTTGCAATGAACATATCAATCGGCATGATTCACCATCAATATGCCATGTTTTATTCTTCATACATCGTCCCTTTCACACAAAGATACTTCCAAGACCATCCTCCACATATCCCCACATTGACCGACTTTTTGCGATGCAGTTCACAACCCTTGATCTCAAGAACTGAAAGCCCAAAGCTAGTATCCACAGTAGATCGTTGGCCATACATAGGTTTCCTTGGCGATGGACTAGATTTCGAACAACACTGGAGGTTTTTCTCTGGTGCTGTTCTGGTAACCCCAAGAAATGAATCACAGGCAACACTGATACATAACATTGAAACTCACACCTTGATCTGCCCAGTGATGAGACTGACAGCTCACTGGCATGGTCTCGAACTCACAGGCGAGATCCCTGAAAGCAAAGCCATAGTATTTTCTGGATGTCTCTTCAGCAGAGCAGATAAATTCCTAGAAAGAAAAACCTGGAGAGCAGAAAGCTGCTGCGCTCCTATGTAGTGTTCAGTGTGTTTATGTACTCCATATTCATCTACTGGAGCACACATACACATGAGTTGATGCCTATGTTTGCAGGCACGGGTGAGTCTGTAAACTCGACTTTGTACAGTGCACGCACGTGCATGTGCATCCACGAGTTTGTGCACTAGCACTTTCTCGGTCTGGGAGTGTTGACCATTCAACATAGATCTGAAACACAGATGTTTACCTCTAGGTGAAAATCGTGTTCATCAGCTTCGGAGGAAATATGAGAAGTGTCATACATCAACCAGCTCAGCTCCTGAAGTCGTCCGAGAAAAACGCACGGTAGCACAATGATAATTTAGGACATCAATAAAGCTAGTTGGGTGGTCTTGAAACTGAATTCATGGCAAGAGATGGCTCTGACTCATCCCAACTCCTTGTGAGGCGCACTACTCAGTCCAGAATCATTGATGTAGGGAAGCCTACACATACTCTAGTCAAGGCTGAAACTTTGACCAAGTTCGACTTGGCAGCATCAAGAAGAGGATCTGCAGCCAATGCTTTCTCGAAGCAGAACTTGGCTTCCTCAAGCAAAGCTTCAGCAATAAATACAAGGCTGAGGTTGTTATATGCTGGAGCATATCCAGGCCGAATCTTGAGAGACTTTGTGAACATTGCTTTTGCACGGTCATATTTCCCTTGCTGTCGATACAGATTCCCTAAATTAGAAAAGATTGCATGCGACTGCTGAGGAGTCGCCAGTGATACCGCTCGCTTGAATACTTCTTCAGCCTGAGCTGTCTCCTCTCCCAGTTGCAAAGCTATACCTGATGACGGAACAATCAAGAACAATCAACAAGAAGTCTTGAAGATATTAGAGATTATGTAGAAAAAGGAACTTTTAGAACAGATTAATACACCGAGATTTGACCAAGTGCAGCTACATTCCTTGAATCGAGCGATTGCAGCCTTAAGATACCTCTGGGATGCTTGGAATTGTTGGGTATGCAGACTGTGGAGACCTAGCTGGTGCTAATGCATGGCATCATCAGTCTTCTCCTATAGCCTGAGAGAATGTAGCACAAGAAAATTAATAAAAATAACACTGCAGGGGCAACAGCATAGCATTTGATCATGGAAAGTTTCGTCTAATTTTCCCCTCAGACCAAAATGTCTAAAGTCAGAAATTGTTTTCCGCCATCTGTTCCAGGAATAAGCCAGCAAAAGCACCTGGATTCGCAAAATTTGAACTCACAGAGATGGAATCTAGAACAGGATTTGAACCCCGATCACTGAGATCATGTAGTTCACACACGAATAAACCACGGACCACTGATCATGTAGTTCACACATGTTCACACACGAACATGTATTTTCTGCTTCTTTGAGCAAGAAAATACTGATGATAGTGTTTGATACTGTAATATACAACTATCAGCGAAGTGCGAGTGAAAAAATATTCAGAGTTAGGGAGCTATTAGTAATAAGTTATAACATAGCATGCTCTTGCATCTCCGTACCTGCTTTAGACTGTACATTGCACGCTCTTGCATCTCTATCAACTCATTCTGGTTGGTATCAAACGCTGAAGCAATCTCATGATGTGATTTATGGACAATAGCGAACCCTGCCCAAGCAATTGGCATCTCAATCAGCAAAGGATCTCCGTCTTCGAGTACTGAAGCCATCTCATTTCCAGCCCAAGGGAGCTGTTCGCTAGGACTTTGCGATCTCTCTGATTCCTTGATCCTATAGATAGCAGCCGCATATCTCGTAGACATACAACTTGGGTCCAATTTTGCGGCCTTCAGAGGATAACAAGGACACGGTAGACAACATGAGCAGATTAGTTCAAAATACAACATTCCAGTTTAAATTTTATCCTCTTTTGAGAAAAGAAACTGAGCCAAGTACAATAAATTCCGGCTTCCAACAACATTTGAGAAGGGGAATTCTGCACGCAATATTACACCCAAAATAAGGAGCTGTTTCTCTTAACATGAACGTCTAACCATGAGAATGATGCATCATATTTAAAAAAATGTGTAAAACACAGAGAAGTACGACAAGCACCTTCTCCAAGCACTTGCCGGAGCTCCAATGATCACCCATTATATCATATGCATTGGCAAGATTTGCCCATGCATGAGAAGACCTTGGATCTGCTTTTATAGCGGCTAACAAGCACTCCTTGACAATGTTAGCTACCCGTGATGCATCTGAAGCAGCTGCTTCGGCAGAATTCACGCCAGCACCTAATAAGCAGTAGCAAGGGAGGTGGATTTATTGCCAAATGATAGAAAACGACTACTTGAGACGCACGGAAGGAAGAAATCATACCTGAAACCACTGAACCATATTTACACAAGAGCATGGCAGCATAGTTGATGAGAGAAGAAGGATGGCCCTGATCTTTTAGGATCAGTTCCTGAAAACAATTTAATGCCGCATCCAAGTTTCCACTAAACAACAAAACATCGAAGAGTATTAGGTTCTGCAATAGTGATGCAGCAAATGGGATCACCATAAAGGTGTTCTAAGAGCATCCTAAAAAAAATCTATAATTACACCATAGTCCAATTTCCAGTACAGATTTAGCTTTCAAGAAGACACAAAGTACTTGATTTGTTGCCATTTTGAATGAATTATAAAGTAATTACATGTAATTAAGATATAAGAAATGCCTCTACATAAGCAAAGCCCTCAGTTAATAATACAAGTTAAATTTCTTCTCTAAAATTTTAGGAAATAGCAATACCTTTTCAAAAATCAACAACCTTGCCTGACGTAGGATATACTCTCTCCATTCCATATTAATTGTTACGTGCTGATCCGAAAGGAAAATTTATATGAGTGTTGAATTTATATGGATTTATGAAGAAATAACATTTTTTTTTGTGGTAGTGGAGACTGGAGTTTACTATAGCATTTGAGAGAGAAGTTGGTGGATGTACTCTAGCAGCAGATGAGATTAATTTGTTATTTTTTTATATTAAAATATTACCAAAAAAGGATAGATAATATTTATTTTAGGATGATCCAAATAAGAAAATGTAAACTTAACATGGGACGAAAGAACTACTATATTATATTTATAACACACATTTATATAGAAAGAAGTAGCTGATTATCGACTCTGATCAGAACGTGCTTCATCCTCATGGAACTTCTTTGAAGTAACTATGACAGAACTCAGAAGCAAAGACAACAAGACCACTCACTTACCTCTGTAGCCGAGCAAGCCCAAGATTTCCAAGGCAATCCAGGTTGTCCGGGGCCATCGTCAACAAACATGAGAATACTGAAATGGAGCTCTGCAACACCGAGAATTATTACGCTCGGTCAAAAGAACTAAGAAAGGTAGACAATTTAGGTTTCCTCACCTGCACTCCCCCAGTTTTTAGAAGAGTAACACCTAGAGTGTTCCATACAGCTGCTTGTCTGATATCTGATTGCATAGACTCCTTAAGTTTTGAAATAATTTCTTCGAGTTCCTCGGGCTCCAGTTCCTTATCAGAAGTGTTTATCCCCTAAAATTTCCAGAAGGACGCACTGCATAAAGAGGACTACTCATAAAGCAATCATAGGAATTGAACCAGTGACCAAAATATGGGTAAAATCATGTAAAGCGCATAGCTAGGATTTGGCAGCCACCTGTGCATGATGAATTTGAACTAGTGAAAGCAACTCTGGCCTATCGATTTCTTCATCTGAACGGAGCAGAATCTCTTCAGCCTTCTCGTATGCCTGAATTGCCTGAAGTAAGCCAGACGAATAAGTTTAAAATTGGGACTGCAACACAAAATTGGGGAAAAAGTTTTGTTTTTGGGACTTGCCTTCTGCGGCTGGGCCAACTTCTGATAAATTAGACCAAGTAAGTAGCGAGCATGAGCATTCTTGGGAATCTTCCTTGTCACATGAATCAAACCCTGAGAGCAATAATGACACTAATTGAATGTTCCTTCTTGGAAAATCATTCTATAATTAGTATGAACCGAATATGCTAAGCAATAAGAGGATTTATCTGGTTTACTTCTTAATTGCATATCCACCATTTCAAAAAGCAGACCGACTTAAGACTGCTGATTTTTTCTTCATGAGCAGATGAAACACCCTGGGAGTATGGATCGCCATCTGCATCAGCTCCACAATCAAGATCCTCAAGCTTATTCGACTTTGATCGGCATTTCCCTGATTTACTAGGCCTTTTACCCTCTGCGTCCACACCGTCATTTGTTCCTTTGAAAATCAAGCCAGCCTTCTCATGTGTTCCCTCATCATTATTCCCCCTGTACAGAAATGAACCCAGCTAAAACACAATGCAACTGTTCCTGCTCAAATTCCCAATCAATATACCATTATCTGACATGTCACTTAACCAGAACAACGTAAAGTTCATTGCCACCTTAATGGTATTGAAGGAAATCTTTCTGACCAGCATTTTGCGCAAAACATAGATCCACAATTTTATCATACTTCTATTGTGTGAAAGTTTCCAATTGTGGTTAAGCAGCAGTTTAGTTGGGAGTATGGAGAAAGTTCTAGAAGGAACCAAGAAAAAATTTGAAGGTACAATAGGAAGACAAAACTGCATGTTAAAACTGAATGTTGTGTTAGATCCACCATGCTTTCAACTGAGCATGACAACACCATTTATGCACTGCTTTTCTTCTCCAGAAAGGTCCTCCAATGGTCACTTTCGACATTGCATAATCTACTTCTTTAAGAAGTCGGGCAACCATCTCTTTTCAACAGAAAAATATCTCCAAGGCTGTCTAAACAACATCTAACTTCTCTCCGTTCCAAAATGCTTAGCATTAAAGAGTCATTTCAGCATGTCACACTACCGTACTCAACCATTCACCATTTTGATGTCGGAAAACACTTGATACAACCTCCTGAGCAACACATATTTTCCTCAATCTACAATGCGGAACACAAAGTAAACACCGCCACGAAAGAGGACAAGTACCACCAAATGCAATCCGCCTCTTCAGTTTTGCACTTTCATTACTATCCACAACAGCCTCAGATTCCACAACTCCAATTCTCACAATCGATCAAAAAACCACACCATCAGATTCACACATCATCAACTCCACACCAACACTTTCTACTCAACCAAACAAAACCTCAACAATTCACATAATCACACAAATCCCCAAATCAACACCAAAAGCAAAACTATTCAGTCACTGGAGCAACCCCCACCCCACATGGTCAGCGGCTCAACCTCGGTGCAAGAGGTCAGGGGATCGATTCTGAGAGTGTTCAACTAGCATGTGGGGCTGTGAGCCCGTTGGCTTCGGCCGGTTTACCTGGTCGTTTGCGGGCTATTCAGTGGAGCAAAGGGTGATTCCTTCGGGATAACCTTTTAGATAAAACTATTCAATCACTTAATCACACAACATCAAGGTAGAGTGACCAGGAGAGAGAATCGAAACCTAGGAATGATCGAAACAGGAGCAACAGAAACCGGGGCGGCGACGGCGGCGGGAGAGAAGAGAGCGGCGTCGTTTACGTCGAACTCGGGAGGATCGTCATTGAGGTCGGCCAAGACGACGAACTTCGGCTGCTGCTGGTGCGGCTTGATGAGGTTCTCTCCCTGCATCAAGGCGGTGGCCGGCGACGATGACGGTGATGGCGCTTGCGGCTGCGGCGGGGTTTGGGTTAATCGGAGGGGGAAAGAGTCCGGCGACTCGGGCGAGTCGGGCGAAAGAGTCTAGTGGAGCGAGTGTGATGTTTTGATTTTAAGGTTACCTTTTTATGATGACTAGTACGATTTTTGAGTTGGACTGTTACATTAAAAATATAGAATTTATATAAGTTTTGATTATTGTAGGATAAAATATTTTTTTAAAATTATCATGAAGTATTAATGATTTAAATGTTATTTATTATCAATATAAGTAAATTAAAAATTTAAATTATAACGAAATTCATCAAATTACGTGTTGATTTGGTAAAAAAAAATATATTATAATAATTATGAAATTAAGATAGTATAACACATCTAAGTTTTTATTACAAAAAATCTTAATCGATATGATACACTTATTTAGCTATTCTCACAACTGTTATACTAAATCCATTATAACCACAAAAATACTGGTTTTATAACTAAATCAATCAAATTCAATCTACGTATGAAATCTCATATCAAATTTCAAATTTGCTGCATAAAACCCCGTTGCTTCTGACAACGCCACAGCGGATATCACGGTCGAGCAGTAGAGGGTACCAATCCTAAGGTCATGTGAGGTCTTCACCAAATTTGAAGGGTATCCTAAGGTCTTGTAACCACTATCTTCAGAGCTCAGCAAAATAGTAACCAGCAGAATGTTGGCAAACAAGCCTAGTATGTTGGTTGCATAAAATGCACGCGCCTATTTTGAGTACTAGAGACATAGGAAAAGTAGCAAGAGGCACATATAGAGATGAGCGGTTGGATTTTCACAGATGAACGATCAATTTTTCAAGACGACAGTGTCGGTAACCTCTATATTGTCCGAAATAAAAGCGTCGGAAGATGTAACCAAAAGCATCCATCTACAAACGGCTGCTCTATTATCGACTGCTTCTGGGAAGCTAGCCGATAGCGGAGAACAGCTGAGGTTAAAAGGTCACAAACAACATACAGTTTGTCAACAGAAGCAAACCTAGTCATGCTGAACCCTCTCAAGAAGTCATCGCAGGCTCAATCACATCGAAAGAGGGAAGGAGCCAACCCTTGCTCTTGGCGTGCTCAACATATGCAGTGAACTTCTGATTGGCATCAGGGATGTCGAGGGCCAGGTCGTCGAGAGTGTCCCTAACGCGAGCAAAGCCCTTGGTCATCTGGTTGATAGTGATGAGCCCCTCGCTGAAGCACTCCTGCAAAAGATTCAGCATCGGGCCTTTCTGCTTCTCCATGGACATGATCAGGGCCTTCTTCACGACCTCGTGGTTGAAGAAGGGCATCCCGAGATCCCTGATACACCTGCACGCTTCCACGATCACGCCTCCGGTCTCGTACTCCTCCAACAGCTTTATGATCTTGTCTTTGGCATCCTCCACAGCCCAACCAGTCCCACCACCCCAGCACCTCAGGAGCCTCTCGCCAGCATACCGGGAGAACACGAGTGATCGAGCCACACGAACTGTCTCGGTCCCGCTGCAGTTTGGAGGGAGCTTCCCAGCAATCTCATCCAAGTTCAGCGGTGCCAGGACATCATCAATGACAGCCCTTGCAAGGAACAGTGCAAGCTCATGGGAGGCGTCAAGAATATCAAGTGCCGTATCCTCAGACGATTCCAGAAGCAAGATGAAACCGTTGACAATATCCTCAGTGGAGAATATCTCTATGTGCAGAGCTGAGAGGAGAATGGACGCCATCTCTTTCTCTCGGTTTTTCCTATCCATGGCAAGGGTGATGAGCTTCTTGAGGAAGATTGGGTGCAGCTCGGGAGCCCCGAGTTCTTCGAGGCTATGGATGAGCTCAGGGATGTCATCGGACATGAAGTACTCGCGGATCATTGTCACGACCTCTTCCTTGTACTTCCTCAGCTTCTCATCATCTTGCGGGGGCAATTCACCATTTTCAAAGGAGCCATTCAAGAAAGAGGAATCCAGCCACCCTTCAGAAACTGCTTTTGGGACCAATGTCTGAAACAGTGATTTTGCAGATGGGATGTCAAGGGAGAGGTCGTCGAGGCTTTCTTCAAGGCGAGAGAATCCCTTCGCCATTTGGCTTGAACTTATAAGCCCTTCGTCTGAAGCTTCCTTCAACAACTTCAAAATCAGGGGCTCCGCACTCTGAATCTCCATAGCAAGAACCAAAGCTCTCTTCACGACTTCATGATGGAAAAACGAGACCCCCAACTCTCTAATGCACCTGCATGCTTCCAAGGTGTCCCCGCTTTCCACATATTCTCTCAACAGGTCAGAGATTTTCTTCTTTCCTTCCTCGACAGTAAGATGAGTGGTGCCACCCCATTTCCTCTCGACAAGTTCAGCATGGTGAGGAGCAGACAAATAACTCTTCTCGGCAACTTCTATAACTTGACGTCCCAATGAAGAATCAGGAAGTGTCTTCTGAACCTTCTTGGTAAATGCCGGTGGGAGGATGTCATCAACCACAGCACGAGCAATAAACAATGCCAGGACGTTTACAGCATCTGGGATGTCAACAGAGAGGTCATCCGCGGACTCGAGTAGCAGTATGAAACCCTGGCTAATCTGGGCTGGGCTGATAACATCGGCATAAAGGGCTGAGAGTAGGACAGAAGCCATTTCCTTCTCTTTGTCATGTCGGTCCATGGCCAAGGAGACGAGCCGCTTGATAAAGTAAGGATGATACTCGCTTGATCCCAGTTCTTCAAGGTCGGACACAGCCACTTCCACGGCACCATTGTTGAAGTACTCCTCTATTATAGATACCACAGCTTTCTTGTAATCATCCAACGGATCGGAGATGGTTGACCCGACTAGCTGATAAGGCTCCTGTCGAAGTCAAGAAGGAAAATCATCAATATAATTCAATGGAGATACTGCAAAAAAGGCATGCATATCAAAACAGACACCTAAAGATGAAGAGAGACATCAATGATATTATGAGCATTAGATATTCCTCGAGAAGAATTCAGTAGAACATTGGAAAAAATTGGAAGCTGAAAAGGAGACAGCAGAAACAATCACCTCGCCACTGTCATAGCTCGGGTCATTACGGTCAAGGTGAGTCACCGCGTCAGTATCGAGCAGCTTTCCCCAAGTTCCTTTCCCACCAGCACCATCTGTCGTGACACACAGAATCACATCAAGTTAGAGAATAGAAACTCAACAAAAGAAGTTCACTTAGACGACATCTCATAACAAAGGGACACACCAAGAAAGGAAACATAAAATAATGAAAGACAAAACAACTACATTACATCAAAACTTATAATGCGACGATCTCCATAGGCTCAAAGGCAATTCAATATCCGGAGAACTTATAGATATAAGATGCCAATCAATCAACTACGGCTAAAAAACCCAAATTGGCTAACTTGGAAAAATTACACAAATGTTACAGCTTTGAAGATTTTTAAGCGAGACTGAAGAAGCCAATAGATGAGCCCTATCGGACCTTTCAGTAACAGAAAAGTTTCAGATGATACCAACATTCAAAGAGAACCATTTAGGCTCACCAGAAGGCAGAAACAAAATAGTTCGTTCGTTGTTTCATTTCGGCATTTTCATAATCAAAAGGTAAATACAAGTAAAAAGAACCACCACCTTAACGGCCAAGCTAGTATAGGAGGGCAATCATCGCACAGTTCAATTAGCAGTGGAGCTGTTTAGCAAATCATCCTTCCCAAAAGCACAAGGCACCACCAGAAAAGAAAAACCTCATGCAATGACAGGAATGAAAAACATGGGAGTACTTTTCAGTTGACACTAAAGGACATGCAGCAAAAATGCATGACTGTGGATCCCAAGATGCCACCGTAACATGTGTCTCAAGAACATGAAGATGTTAGGCCTCATGGTTCATGCAATGTGCACTTGCCACGTCAAACTTAATCAAGTAAAATACTACTTGCCCAAGCCAGTAACTCGAAATAAAATACGATCTTTCAATACTATGCATGAACCTATACGGCCATACATAAAAAATGAAACAAAGTAGGAAACTCCAATAAAAGCATATATGTTGCAGCAACAAAAGTATTAATCAAATCAATACTTCTTACCAAATATAATAAGTTGGCTGAGCAAAATCTGCTGCTTATTCCCGAGCAATGTTAGCCAAATGCTAACAAGTCGTAATAACTAATAAGATAGATAACCATCATAATTTATTTTACCAAGGAATAGCAAATCGTGGTCGTCTAATCTTGCCGACTAGGTTAGTGTCATGCTCTTCTGTATGTGGCACTCGAGAACAATAGGGAAGGGAAGGTATCTTCAAATCTTCCTGATTGATAAAAAAAAATACTACTAATTGCAGCATATTTTTCTTAGAGATAGTGACAACTCAAAAGATTCATTCGTCATGTTTATCGCAACATTTCATCCTTCCCTGTAAACATTGCCACTAGTGGACATTGACCGGTTAAGGAAAATCTAACTGAATACTTCATACCCTTCCACTCACGTTTATACCAAATTAATCTCGTACTATATGAGCCTTCAACAATGTCCAATAATTGTCTTACTTATAGTTTCTTGTTACTGATTCTAACATAAAAATCATCTCTATAATAATAACATCTGCTTACCATTTTCTACTTATACCACCTTACTTATAGCTTCTTGCTATATAAAGATTCCATTTGTTTTTTTTCCAAGACTCTTTTTGACCCGACTTTCGTGCTTTAGTAGGGTTTATGAGATGCTTTTTTCCTCGATGGTCCAGGAGTGATGGTCAATAACTGCTCTCCCTCAACATGCCGAAACACCCAAGCCAAAAATTATACTACCTTTTAATCAACTATCCATGAAAGAACAAACTTGGAAGACAGGATTAATGCAGATCTAAACATACTTACACCTACTTACACCTTTTAACAGCTACTTCTAAATATACACTATCACAACCCTTTGATAGCATGAAGTTGACTAAAAATAAATATTAATTATTACATAAACGTCTATATCCATGCCAATGCACCCATTTGGCGATTTCACTCTTTTACTCTCTCTGCCTCTTGTCATTTTGGGCCAAACACAAGTTACTCCTCAAAAGGTTCAGCAATTTCATATGAAAACCGGCTTGCACATTAAACTCTTTGTTTAGATGTTCTCCCCTTTTGGAAAATGCATCACAAGCTCTAAATAGTAAGTCAATATAGATTGAATTCACATTTAGAATAAGAACCGGGTAACATCTAAAACACGATAAATTTGGAATAACAAAATGCATCCGCATCCCTCAAGTAGGTGACTTGAAGTGATCCAGCTCAATATTGCATTTCGAAGTAACTAAGACTTGCAATAAGGGAAGTTTCATAAGCAACTGTCTCTTAAGTAGATTGAAAATTTTAGACACTATGAGAAAACGACAAAAAGCAGAGTGACCTTCAAGTTTGCTTCGTAAATGTAGTTACCAAGGTTTGTTGCTTTAGAAATACATAGTGAACAAAGGAGACGCCGTCAAATGAAGTGCAGCATTTCAGAAAGAGGACAAAAATGCAGCAAAATTCTTTACAAATGGAATTCTGAAGATCCAAAATCATGAAAGAACCTTTTCACGATGTTATACGGGAGGCAACCCAGGCAAGTATCTGATCAAGAGGAGTAAAGAGACAGTTGGATGAAATCCTATAGAAACTTAAGGATAGCTCTCCAAACAGCTATGAAAAGTTGGAAACAAGAGCTTGGATTCAACAAGATATCCTAACCCCACAAAAGATTCAACAAACGCGGTGTTTTTGATTACGCAACACAGCTACGGATATTTTTTTAAAATAAAAGCAAGTTCTTTTCATCCATGAGTAATATTGAGCTGACGAAAAGACAACATGAACATAGACAGAACAATACTATGGAACAGGACATGAGCCATAATAAGAAAACAAACCTAATATCAAAGATAAGGATGAGATATGTGTTTGAAACATTTAATGCCTCATCATCAACACCTAGTCCTTCATAGACATGTATGATACAACTTCCGAAAACCATCATTTCCATTTAATTACCCAAAAACCTAAACAAAGAAATTCAAAGCATTTATTACTGGCTCAAGATAACAAATTATGTTGCGATCTAGAGGATCACCTCACCCCACATGGTAAGCGACTCAGCCTAACTCTTCCATGTGAGGAGAGTCATGGGATCAAAACCCGCTGAGTGTCGAACTACTTGGTGGTGATGAGCCCATCACGAAAACGGACTTAAAGGATCCTCCGGGTTTGCGGGCTATTCGGTTGATCAAGAAAAATCCTTCGGGATTTCCTTTTTAAAAAAAATTATGTTGCGATCTGCAGAACCATGCACATAGAAGAGACATCTATAACAGTGTCAAAAGCAAGATAACAAGATAAGCATTACACATTATGTTCTTGATGCAGTGAACAGATATTCAAATACCAGTATAACACCGTAGGTGCTTGTAAAACAGATATTCCGGCAACAGAAAACGAAGAGAACAAAGGTAAAGCACCATTCTAGCTTTCTGGAAATTGTTGATTTTTTTTAACAGCCTACACAGACCTATTCAAATGGAAAGAGAGAAAAGGCAAACAGACATACTTTCTAAAGCAGCTTCAAATACTCATTGAAAAGGCCATCACATGCAAACCAAAAGAATTAAAGGGAAAAAAACTTTCTATTGCTTTATGCCTCTAGGTCAACAATCAAAACGCCACCTGCTTCCAAGCCCTTCAAGTAACAATTTCCGGAGAACATATAGGGCTCAAACATGAAAAAGATGCATTTGCTACAACAAAAGGACAAACAGAGCAATTACAAAAACAAAAACAAAAAACAATTTTACACTTTAAACTCACCAACTCAGTGAAAAAATCAACACTAATTAATATGGGGGGATGTTATTCTAGCGGCATCACCACCACAGTTTTGTCAACTTTTATCCTCCTGATTGGTAGTTAAACAAGCCACTCACAAAGCAATATTCACAATCTAATAGCATAGCCAACTATACACTACAGACCTCCATGATTTCACAGATATTTTTTCACTCTACATAGTAATACGAATATTATCAAAGGAAACAACACAAGCAGAAAACCAATGGCAAATACATCACAAGCACAGCAGTTTATATGAAAAATTCAACTAGAGCTCAACATTCACAAAGACAAAATGTTATTCGCACCTTTCTTGACCCTGATGGTCTTCCCAGAATGAGTACGGCGAACATGCTTGACAGCCCTACCCTTCCCGCCACCTCCAGCCTTACCATGATTCTCAGGAAAAAACGACGAATTCTTAGGGGAACAAGATAGGCTCCTAGGAGAAGGCGGACCCCTTGGCGATGACACACCCCTCGGGGATGACAACGACACAGTGTCAGCATTCTGTGCTGCGATTTTCAACGTCTCCCTTTGCTCATCTGTCAAGAACCCCTCCTTTGACGCCATTTTTCAACTCACCACCTCCTAAAAAGACGAATAATAACCAAAATCAATCAATCTCCTCAACAACATGGAGCAACATTAACACCATTCATTTTCTTAACTCTCTTACTCAAATTCACAGAGCATCAAAAACATTGTCCAGGATTCATCAAGTCCACATGACCGAAATCATCAGCACATAGATAACCACACAAATAATCAAAATCACCATCACTCCCTCACTCAAATCAACATCACCGAAAACACCAAAACATCATAAATCGCAGAAACTGAATCAAACTCCTTCATCACAGCCTCCAAATCTCCCCGAACACAAATCTCAACAACAAAATCCAACAGCCACCTCACATCAGACTCCCACAATAGCATTCAAAACTCTTCCTCCCAATCAAATCAAAAGCACGAAACGACACCAAATCAAAACAACAAAAACAAGAACACAAATCTCAATACCTCGAGTACCAATCTACTCGAACCACAGACGATTCCCCAAGAATCACCACCTCGAACCAATCCGCTTCCAAATCCACCGAATCAGACCTCGGTCTCAACCAACCGATTCCTCCTCCGCTTGGCTCGGAGACAGATCTCGAGCCAAGCCAACAACAACTCCGATACCAAACACCAAGACCGATCCGTCAAATTGATCAATCCGCCTCCTCAAATCAACGGAATCTCTCGATCGATCGCAAATCCGGCAATCGAAATCAGACGTCGGAACCCTAGATCGATCGATCGTTGGCGGCGGCTTCGTCCCCTCGACAGAGACTTGTTGAGAGTGAGAGAGGGGAAATGGATGAGAATGAAAACGAGAGGGGAGGGGCTGAAGAGAGAGGGGAGGGGTATTTATATGGAGGCGACGGGTTACGTGTACACGTCACCAGGTTTTTTCGACGGGGTGCCTTATCCGAAGCGGACACGTGGGTCTGTCTCTCTCACACTCTAGCCCGGTTTGGATGAACCGGGTTCTTCATTCTGGAAAATACGATGGGTTTATTCAAGGGGTAACTATTTCCAAGACAAATGATTCCGCCAAAACATCATATTCATCTAATTTTAAAAACAAAAACATCCCTTGTTCACAATGTGAGCTTTGATAATAAAAAATGCTCTTCAAAATATCAATTATCTTATTCAATTATAAATTGTTTTTTTATTATGAGATTAAAGATATAATGAGTTGACCGATTATCATAAATACCAATTTATCCAAAGATTTTGAAAAAGCAGACTCATTATTATAAATATTTCCTTCGTCTTGATAAAAATATAATGATTTAACTAACAGATTTATTAAGATTCTGCATCTTATTAATTTTGTATATTGAGTTGTTTTTAAAAGCGTTACAAGAATCCTCTATTTATAAGACGTATAGTAATATGTTACGGAATATGTTATTACAACGATCAAATTCTAACGGTCGCACTATCTATATTCTAACATCCCCTCAAACTCAATGTGGTTTTGAAGAGAACAAATTGAGTTTGGATACAACTGCAGCGAGTAGACGATAGCTGGTGATCGTATTTGGATTAGGATCTAGATCTAAATCTCATAGAAATTGGATCGATAGATCGAAACAAACATTAGCTGATAGTCGTATTTGGATCTGGATCTGGATCTCACGGGATCGACAGACTGACAGATCGACAACAGACATTAGCTGACGGTCGTAATCAGATCTGGATCTCACGGGATCGACAGACCGACAGATCGATAGCAGACGTTAGCTGACGGTCGTATTCGGATCTGGATCTCACGGGATCGACAGACCGATAAAGAAGCTCACTGAGACTTTGGCGACGTTAGGAAGCTCTGGCCAAATGACTAGTGGTGTGATTGACCTCTGATTTGGATATGGATAAACAAAACAAGAGAAACAATGAAAACAAATCGAACATGTAATATTGGTTAGAATTGTTAGAATTTTTATCTCCCTGCCTGCTTACATCCGACGGGCCAGGAAGTCAAGGCAGGCTTCACAGGAGCCGCAACTTTCACACCTTGACCTTCCTTAGTCGCTGCAGGGCTAGTGTTAGCTCGGCCGGTGCTGGTTGGGTTTAGGGCTGGGGCAGTGATTTCGAACCTTTTGATGGAAAAGAAGAAATGTGGAAAAGTGAAAAAACATGGAAAAGATGACACATGTTGATGGTGGATCTGGATCTTGGTGGAGAACGACCATGTTAGGAGGCAGCGAAGGCGGAGCCACACGCCTCGAAGACCCGCTGCGAGACGGAGACGAGGATGGCGATGCGGATCGGGAGCGGGAGCGAGATAAATCAGCTCCGAACATTAGGGTTTGAGTGCGGCTTGGAGGATCTGGAGAAGAGAGAATCACTCCATAGAGAATCATATCGGGAAGAGCATAGAAAATTCCAGATCTGGAAATCTTCTCATCGAGGGAGTCATCGCCAATGACAGAGCTTTCCAACGTCGATTACTCCGACCACGGAAGAAGAAGAAGATGACGACGAAGGCAACGTCGGGTATTACTCCTGCCACGGAAGAAGAAGAAGATGGCGACGAAGGCAACGTCGGGTATTACTCCTGCCACGGAAGAAGAAGAAGAAGATGGCGACGGAGACGACGTCGGGTATGATTCCTGCCACGGAAGAAGAAGAAGATGACGACGGAGACGACGTCGGGTATGACTTCGGTCGCGGAAGAAGAAGAAGAAGGCGACGGAGACGACGTCGGGTATGACTCCGGCCACGGAAGAAGAAGAAGAAGAAGAAGAAGATGGCGACGGAGGCGACGTCGGATTTTAACAAGATTTATATTCTAATGGCCATATTAAACACTATTTATATTCTAATATATTCTAACAAGATTTATCGAGATAAATTTTAAATGACATAATTGAACAATCAAATATTATTTTACTCACATTTATTGTGAAATATTGGTTCTAACATACATTACATATTTTTATATGAGTTTTTTGGAATAAAAAGCATATCTCATTAAAATACGTCTTTGAATGATTTTTTGAGGGATGAAGTACTAATAAAGATAATCATGCATACATTTTGTAATTACATCATGTTTGACGGAATTATTGTAATTATTATGATGTTGATTTGTGTTGTTTTGCTTCTATGGTGTACTATATGCTACTGAACTATCACACCGATACCAAATTAAACCAACGCAGACCCCTGCCACGATCCACATTCCCTGATCTTATCATCTAATTGACCCGAAGCAACAAGTCGCCATATAGGGACTCCTTCGTGCAGCGTCCGATATAATTATTCTTTGTAAAGCACATCCATTGCTTCAAAGTACTCAACCGGTCTAGTTACGCTCCATGAGGTCCAACCTATGAGGGCTGTAATGTGCCCATTCTACTACTATAGAGCGACCAAACCATATCGATTTCCGAATGCCTGTCTCGATACAGTGGATAGCAGAACAGAGACTTCAAACGGACCTGCTCACCTGCACAAAGATAGAGAGACAGTTCCAACTGATAATAGACTCAAGAATGTATGTCTAAAATGATAACATGACCAAGAATCTGCAATACATTGTAGTGCAGTTAATCCTCAAATTGGTACACTCTCCATTATATTAACCTCCTGGTGTGACTTCCAATCATTCTTCTGTTCATCGCTTATTTGTATTCTATTGATGCAATGGAATATATAATGGTTAAACCATGTTGGGTCTTTGCGGAAGCAATAGATTATAGAACTTGTCATGTAAGAAGAAACTCTTTCCCTTGCTGTCGACCGCCTTTTTCCACCCGCACCAGCCACCGTTCACGATCTTCTTGAGATCTTCGCCGCCCGTGTAATGAGGATCGAGGATGAGAAATGCACAGTCACCGCTAACGTCGTTGTAGTCAACTCCTAGAAGGGTGTATGCCAGGACACCACCACCTGCACTCATAAACAATCAAGTATTAGAATTTGACGATTCTGCTGCTATTGACCTGAAATTAACTGCCCGTATGCTGCAAATGCACATTGAACCAGCAAGAAACAGATAAGCTTGGTCCAGAAGACTGTGCTGTCAATAAGGATTTAAACTTGATACAGGAGGGTGGTTGTTGAGTGCTCGAACCGGCTAGAATATTACAATGTGGCTCATAATTGTCAATAAAACACAAGAGGGACGCTCACCAATCATGATTGGCGTTCCTTGATTCTCAAAATGCAATGCCAGCTCCCGACATTTTTCAGGAAGCTCCGCCCCAGATCTTACATTCATTACTTTGCAAGTCACCTGTTGCAGAGAGATAGACTTGATGTTGTCAATATCCGAAACTTCACATCATCTGGAGATTCCAAGAATTGGCATAATGCCTAATACTATGATCTAGTCAAACTGGGGATACAAGACTGGACAGTTCAAGAAAACAGGCTGGTAGAGAACAGTAAAGTAAGACGAAAAGAATGCTGGATGACAAGAGCAAGATCTGGCACTTACCCCCAGTAGTTTGTCTAAGACATAGCTCAACTCAATGGCACCAATCCATTCTCGTGATCCGATGAAAGATGGATCTTTATCACCTATATCCACAAGTGTCTGTTGTATCTCCCTGAACAAATCAAGTTCTAAGTTCGTAGCATCTTAAAAACTTTTTTGAGTTTGAATAGTGGTGAAAAACTTTACAACTGTGATCAGTGTTTCAAAAATTAGCACGATAGAGCGTAAAGCAAATTATCAAGTAGTTCCATTTATTACCTATGGGTGGGAACATCGAGTGAAGTATAGTGTTGAAGCCTGAACCACGATATAATCGTCTGCAATGAGCGATAAGCGCAACCCCAGCCCTGGAGATCATATGAAAAGCATGTTTGTCAGTCCCCCAAGCTGTAAATGTGTTAGCACTCTGTACAAAGGATATAAAGCAGACCAAAAATAAATAAAATACTAAGATACATGCAGAATCGGTTTAAAAATGACCACATATACACTCAAAAGAAGAGTTCCTTTGGTAACATTTTCTTCTATAAGCAGCTCATCTAGCTCAAGCATATCAATAAGAAAAAGGAATCAAATGCGATCATCTTGGAAGCATAAGACTAGACCACCGCTGGCTTGTTCACAGATCAGGTAGGATTTGAAGATCAGGTAGGGTTTGTAGACGGTTTATAGCCTCATATTTGAGCTGATTCCGGCAAGAACTTATCAAAAAATTATAGCTTCATCCCAACCCCCAAAAAAGAGAAAGTTCATTACCGAGTCGTCAAAACTTTCTTGAAGGTAGTGATAATATTCATATGAGCCTTGAACCAGAGAAACCATACCACCAGAAACTGCATAAAATTTTAATTTCAGTGGAATTGGTATGCAATTTTTAATCTAACGGAAAAGGCTTGATGCTCTCACCACCACTGCTCGGAATCCCAGCATGAACATCTCTGAGCAAATAAGGGCCTGAAAGCGCCATCCGAGAGGTTTCCAAGACTTTGAGACCATAAATAAAAATAAATAAATAAAACAAAAGCTGATTTTATCGATAACTGGATTTACCCTTTCTAGTAGAGCCCTTTGAAGCACCGACTCCCTTGGAAATACCTAAAGCATTTGCAACCCGCAGCAAAGGCCGATCGGATGGTAACCCTAACCTTTGATGGAGTGAACGTCTCACTTCAACTGTAGAGTAAAAAGAATACTTGAGTAATCATATCATCCAAAACTGCAAATTATCCAACTTTAGGAAAAATGTATTAACAATTATATTCATCGTCTGAAAGATCACTGCATACCTTGCTTTATCTCTGTCTCGCCATAGCTTAGCTCATAAATAACAGTTATTGGAAGCAAAAAACCAGGAGGGCAGAAGTGATAGGCCCTTAACTACAATTGTACATGAGGCTTGATGAGAGCACATAGAAGTAACAACGTAACAAGGGACAGGGATTGCAAAGGAAAAATCAAAGAAATCGGGGTCATGATTTACAGTAGCCACTCTTGCCTGAGGATGCTGTTCGGAGAAGGAAGGTATGATTGCGTTTTTCATGGTAGTTATCTGGTCTGTCAATGCGGGAATGATTAGCTTTGACACTGCATAAGTCAATGGCAACTGTTTTGCAGCATAGCAAAGAACTTCCAGCTTGTATTCCACAACTGAAAGCCTCACCTCATCCAAAGCTGAAAGGTGTAATAGATATAAGAATCACAGAAAATCTATGAATCATAGCATCTACGTGCAGGTCCTATTGATTGGAAGGGAAAATAAAGTAGCTGCGATACCTGGATAATATTCTGCCACAGGTGCAGCGGATTTGGAAGAGCTCACTGATCTGTTAAGCATCAGAGTGGCCTGAATTGCATCTGCATTCTAAGTGAACGAGCTATTAACAAAACGTAGATCTCGACAAGAACATCAACAAACACAATTAACTCCAAGATACTCTTTTCTAATAAATCTGAATACGTTGTAATTTACCTCGGTGGAAGCAACTTCAGAGCCAAGTTTATTATCTGGAAAGAAGTAAGAACAAGACAATGATTTCACGCCTGACTTCTCTCCAGAACCATCGAAAAGCTTAACTTTTGCAATATCTGTTCTGAAGTCTATATCTGAACCGCGAATAGCAACAGGACGGGGAGCATTGTCAGAGGAATTTTGTGTGTTCTCAAGGATGCATGTCAGCTTGGGATCTTTCAGCTTAGCAACTAGTCCGTTGGTTGTTTGCAAAAACAATTGTTCAGCATCTACAAATTTCCAACAAGGCTCAGATGTTAAAAATTCAGATCATGAACAATCTGAACACATCAATGTTCTTAGCCAAACATGGCTTTCATTATGTTGTTCATAAAAATAACCCAGTAATGATAATGCCCAGTATTAGGATCAAAGTACAGCTATCAATTACAGTATATCACATTGACCATAAACGTTAGAAAAAATGATTTAGGGCATGCTATCTCAATGTTTTGTGCATGCCTTCTGTGACAAAATTAATTTTCTCTTTCTGCTAGTTTCTTTACTTAGAATATTGCTAACCATAGTTAGCAAAATATGGAACGGCAAAAGTACGGTACGAGTATTTTATGTGTAAAGTTTGTGACGATCATGAATATAACGGTTAAAAAATAGATAAAAAATAACGGACACGGCAATCGAACGGGACGTATTAATACGGGTATAATACATGTCCTCATGATAAATACGGGACAAAAAAACGGGATTATGTGAAATGTTTAATAATATTTATAGCATAGAAAAAAAAATTTATAATGCAAAAGATGTATAAATACACATCATAATGTTCATAACAAATTTTCGTTAAAAGATCAAACACTTAAAAGAAGTTGTCCACCATATAAGCATTGTCATTAAGCTTAAGCATCCATATTACTCAAAATAAGTTGTAACTTGTCTCAAACACTTGAACAATCTAGATGATTGGTCGATTATTTTTTTATTTTTGAAATGTATTTGTTATTAATTTATGTGTCTAAAATTTTTTTACTTAACCATTCAAGATAATTGAATCTTTTTTTTAATTATTGAATTATATCATGGATCAACAGACCAATTAGGTTACGTTTCAAAATTAATGAAATCATTTAATTGAATCGGATTTATAATACGGACAATTAAAATATGTAACAAACGTATCACTAAAAAACGTGTATTTTTACGTATCTTTTGAAAATAGACGGCGAAAGATGTTTTTTTCAAAAAAAAATAAAAATGAACGATACATGTATTATACGCGTTTTTGCTAACTATGTTGCTGGCCAAATAGTTGATGCATACACATTCCAATACAGCTTATTTGAAACCCATAGACTGATACAAGAGAAATGCCAAGTACACCAAAAATTGAATGTATAAGCACCTAAAACCTATGAAATGATTAGCACAGAACACAAACATTCATTTGACCAACAACTCTCTCGCGTTCACTTTGAAGCAACACATTAGATATCAACATTATCAAATTTAACAAGCATTACCAGCTTTCTTATCCACAGGCACATAAACCGGCAACCTGATCGGAACCTCACACCGGACCAAACACCCGCCCTCCCAAACCTCCCTCCCTGCCTTCTCCTCCTCTACATACACAACATCATCCACCCGTTCCACATCACTCTCATCCCTCGACTCCGACACGAAAAACCTCACCTTTTCCTCATCTCCATCCACAACCACTCCCCCCACCATACTTCCAACTCCATCACTTCCCAAGTATTCCTTCATCCTCCTAGCTGCCTCAATCGCCTCCTTCCCGATCCGCTCCAAATCACCACTCTTGACAACAATCAATGCCCCGATCACCTCGAATCCCTTTATTATCAGGGTCCTAAGATCATCTGCAGATAATCAAACAAATCTAACAATCATCAGAGATTCGTTAGATTAAATTTGCTAGGGTTTCAATCCAAAAGGATTAGTTCAGTGATAAACTAACTCTTTTCCCAAATGATGTGATCAGAGCTTCAACAACTCCATATAACATCAAGAATAAATCTCTCTATTACATTATAATTATAAATGGTTAACACTGCTTACATTTCGTCGATTTTGTTGTTGCTTGGCTATTTTGTTAGGGTTTGAGTATGTTTACAGAGTGAAATTGTTAGACTGCAAAAGCAATTGACTTACCGACAAAAAGGATTAGCTCAGTGAAAAACAACTCCTTCCCTCATGTGATCAGATGTTCGCCAACTCCTTATAATGTCAGAAAACCATAATTATAACACTGGTAACGCACGCTGCGTGCATTTTGTAGATTATGTTGTCCCCTGGCTATTTCGTTAGGGTTGGAGTATAATTATACTTAGAAATTTGTTACAGTGACAGACATAATTGACTCACCGGCTTCTTTGGAGAAATCCGGCGAATCGGAGCCGGCGGCGGGGAGGTGGAGGCAGCGGAGAGTGGAGACGACGGTGATCGGAGGAAGAAAGGGAGAGCCGATCAGCCATTGAAGGGAGAAGGCGGCGGCGTCGCCGGCGGCGGAGAGGCGGAGGTTTCGGCGGAGAACCCTAATTGTTTTTGTGCCGCCAGCGGCGGAGGCGGAGGCTGTTGTCATTGGTGGTTGTGCTGGCGGTCAACGGCGGGGAGGGGCCTTGGTCAAATGTGTGAGGGCTTTTTGGGGGGATTGTAATGTTGAAGAGTTCAGACTCG
Source organism: Drosera capensis (assembly GCA_001925005.1). NCBI lineage: Eukaryota > Viridiplantae > Streptophyta > Magnoliopsida > Caryophyllales > Droseraceae > Drosera > Drosera capensis. The sequence goes on from LIEC01010668.1 coordinate 44,148, forward strand.
TGGAATGTCACATTGCATATGCTCATGTTTTTTTTGTTGCAATACCATGTAACCATGGTTTATGCAAAGTAACTTTTTTGCAAGGACAACTTGCTTTGGCACAAATTATGTTTGTGTTATAAAATCCAAGTTACTTATTTGTCCAATAAAATCTTTTTCTTTGTTTAAGTATGAACATCATATATGTGGGTTGAATAATTTATATCACACTTTATAAAATACAATGCAACATCAAACCAATTTTAAATAAAAATAAAAATATCTTATATTATGTGTGAGTTTGATAAAAGTAGATTAGAATAACAATCTAAAAATTTCTTCAGAAAAAAAAAAAAAAAAGATCCTAGATAAAAAGATTATATGATTGCATCATTAACCATATTTTGTCAAAAGATGAAAAAAGAGAGTCACGAATGATATACTAGATCTCTGGATCGCATTGTCATTTATTTATAAGCGCTCATCAGCCAAAGCAAATGGCTCACAATCAGAAACACAGCAATACTCAAAACAATGGAGTTTGTCAGAGATGTATTCATCTACAACTTCTATCTCTCTGTTCAGTCCATCAACAATAAGCTCAACTTCTTCAAAACCATCACCGTCGACACCGCCTTCCCTGGTTTCCTCCGTCCAACCCCTTCGAAATGCCTCCATCAATGATCTTTACAATGATCTAATACACAACGTTCAAAGCACGAAATTGATCCAAGTCGGAATAACCTTATCCGATGATGCTGGAAACGTAGGAGGAACGTGGCAGTTCAATCTATGTGATTTCAACCCCATGTATGATTCTTGCAACCCTGATTCGGTCGCACTCCTCACTAGGAGCGGTGTCAACTTTGCTACGAACTTGGCCATTGGTGTCCCGAGTTGGATTTTTGCGATGTGGATGGCCCATGACATTGTATTTTCAAGTCATCGCGAGTTGAAGCGGGTCACTTTCCAGGTAGCATACGATCTCGGATACACTCGCTGCCTTATAGGCAGCCCCTGCCCATGAGCGTGAGGGGTTTTGTGATAGATTAAGGCAATATCTTGGATCGCAGATTTATGACGTAAAGACGGTGGTTGAAGGGAATGGACATTATGAGTTTGGGTTGGAGAGGACGACGGAGTTGGTTGGGATTAAGAGGTTGTTTGGCGTGGCACTCAAGCATGGTCAGATAGCTTGTTGACGGCTATGGTGTTTGGGATGGCGAGGAGGATGCCGCAGATGGATGTCGAAAGATACAAAGGTTGTCTCTACGGGATGACAGAACAAAGTGTAGTAGCGTCTAAGGGATCATCCTCGACGGACGCAAAAAAGGAAGGTGATGGCAGACAGTGAAGCGCAAGAACCATCTCAGATGCCAAGAACTTGCTGATCCTCCATGTCTTATTTTATTGGATCACAAAGAAAGTTAGTATAGAAGGTGCAAATGTATGTATGCAACCGATCTTCGCAGTTCGCCATTTCGAGAAGAGAGACTCTTCGTCTACAGTCTCATCACAATGGACGTTGTATTACCGAGTATCCTCTACTGGTCTTCGTACCTTGCTCCTACCCTGATCATTCACTATTATATATTTTAGCAAATTTATTTTAGATGCTATTAGCATATTTGAAGAATCATAGTATTATTAGGTCAAACTAGACATTACTTGTATGATATTTTGCACGAATCAATGTTTTGTTTTACTATTTATATGATATTATGCTCATAAATTTACGACTAGTTTATATTGTCATATTTGTGAAGTTTGAAATCACATTATTTAGTTTTAAGGTTTATGATTTCAATTGATGAAAAAACCTTTGATTGCTAAATTACATTATTTAGTGTTTGATTGTCAAATTTAGTATCCTGAGTAAAGTTTCATCAAGTTAGGAATTATAAAATCAACTTTGACTCAGAGTTAAATTACTATAATAAGCATGAAAAAATTATTTTACTTTGTTAAGTTGTAAATATATTTGTGAAAGAATTTGAATAATATTTAATAAACTTAATTTGTAATTTCTTTTTATTATCTCATGCATGTTGTTCCAATATTGTTGCATATATTTTTTATTATTGTAATGCTATTTATGAATATATATATAGCAATTGTGTGTCTTGACATACGATGTGTAAAACAGTTAAAATTAAAACAATAAAGATGAAAGATTGAGATTAAAAATTATCATGTTTTAACCTTAACCATTCATTCATATCTTTAAATCTCAATCGTTAGATAACTACTTGACACATAGTGTGTCAAGACACACGTTACCCCCTCTCTCTTTCTCTCTATATATATATTTAAATACGTTAAAACAAATAAACTTTATTTTATATACAATTTGGAATTGATATTTTTTGTAGATTGCACTCACAATTTTTCTTGAGATAGAATACTTCTCTCATAAGTTATCTTGACAGTATAACAATTGACCTGAAAATCTCAATTCTCAAATATTGGTTTTAAGAAATTATGTCTGTGTTACAAAATCAAGTTAGTGATTCGTCCAATAGAACCTTTTTCCATGATGATATTTGTGGAAGATTAAGCATGATCCTCACATGTGTAGTTGAGCAACTCAGCACACCCTATAAAATCGAATTAAAAGTAGTCTTATATTGTGTGAGTTTGATGGAAATATGTCACGATGAAAAGCGAAAATAATTTAAATTTTGTTTTCGAAAATAATTAAATTTTTTAATTTGTTTATGCGCTTGAAGATTATATGTAAAAGATATTAATGAAGAAAGGTGATAGATGAGCATCAATATACACTCGATCATATCAAACAGTCCTGCAGACTAAATAATCACTCCTAATTGCAAAAAGTAAGTCTTAACTAAATGGAGTCACCTTATTAATAAAGTTTTATAAATCATAATGATTTATTTGTTGTGTTATTATTTGATTTATTTCACTTTGTTCTTGGGAAAGATTCATCGCCCCTCAAATACACAAAATAGTTTCGTTTGATTTATTTTTCCTCAATGCCACCATCTTCATCGCGACTCAAAGGACAGTCTAATGCTTAAAAACAAAATTATACCAAAGCCTAACATAACCAGAATACAACATAATGTTTAACTATAAAACTTTCACGCTGAAACAATTCCACTTCGCCTAGACCAAAACTGCAAGAGTGCAAACAGTCTGTTTTGCCTCGTGCATTACTCTCTACTTCAAGAGTTTTAGCGCCAATGTGTCGCGCTGAACAAATGATCCATCTATACAATGGATGAGCATAAATCAAATATGAAAGTTCCTAAATGCTGCTAAGAATTTTGCTTGTCTGAGTATACTTTATCCCCAGCATCAGTGAAGCCAGCAACAAAACGCGCTAATGCCATGACTCAAGACGAGAAAAGTTCACTTCGTGGAAGAAGCACAGGGCAGAACCCACTCCAGCAAGCGAGATTCGTGATGTTGATGCTTCGTGCTCAATGCCTGCACAGTCAGGAATCATAAGACAACACTGAATAGAGGATATCACCTTGAGTGAAGACGAGCTTTAAGTTTTACAATGCTTGAAACCATCATCGAGGTGGTATGGAAGATATATTACCCTCTTGAAGGAAAGTCGCGGAGTTTGCCAACAGCACGTCTTTGTCTTCGCATTATCCATTGAGCTACGAAAACAAATAAGCCATTTCATTAAGATAAAAAAAAAGCTCGTCATATTGATATGTTCATTGCAAACACGACAACTGCAGAGATGCATAGGATATGACCAACTACAGATGCCAGAAAATCTAGCATCTTCAGCTTATTAAACAACACAATCCACAAGACATATATACCTAGTGCAAGACTGTCTTACCCATCTTGACGCTCAACAACATCTCCGTTGATTGCAGCGCCATTAGAAGAGATGGTGGGATAGTCGGAGCACACATATGAATCGAGAAACATATCCTGATGAGCATGAACAGAAACAGGATCCGGAGACTTGAACTTCAACTGAGCCATGCTGGACGACTTGAACGGAAGCAACTTCTTATGAATCCTCAAGTTCCTGCAGAAACAGTTGCACTTGGGCTGAATATCTTGCTCCGGAATATCCAAAACCTTGAGCTTCTCAATGCTTCCCTCTTCCATTGAAGAATCAACTCCAAAAGACCTATGAGGTGTAGTTGCACCAGTACTCAGCGCATTCCCGTCGCTGTTCCTGATAGTGCTAACGGCTTCATTCTTGAGGTTTCCTTCACGAGAGAACTGAGATAGACAGCCGGATGAAGAGGTGTCCATAGGCTTATCTCCGGTCACGGCTTCATTGGAGGTGAAGTTGGATATGCCAGAATTGTTGCTTCCGTTTTCGGTCAATGAGTTTGATCCGTGGTGCATTCTGCATGAACAACTGAAGAATCTGGAGGAAAACCGTCTCACTTTGGCGAGATTTGTCAATGGAGCAGTAGGGGAGAGAGAGATTCTAATTTCTATGTTGCACCCAAGGACGGACTGAAGCGAGCTTGCGATCAGTTTCCATGATTTCTCAGCCTTTGTCACATCGTTTGGACGAGAAAACTCCAGCTCCGCCAAGGCTACACCTATATGCAAAGTCATTTGTTAGAAACAAGGTTATACAGAAAAGATATTCTGGACCAAATGCTAATATATTACAATTCTCGATTGAAATGGAAGACAGCTTTCCACGCTTCCTCATCAGATTCCTCAATTGGTTTGATTGACATGTCTCTGTTGCTCTCGTCCAGACTGATTCCAACTCCCGTACATACTCTTCAAATCTCATATCATGCATCTTGTTGATGCTCTGGTATTTGTATGTTGCAAGATGCTTGGATCTTTCATCTTGAGACGACGTGCAACAACAATCATCATCTGCAGAGCGAGCATAGGAACGATATTTGGAACCAAAGCTATACATTATAATTCTACCCAAAAGGAGTAAATGAATACCGACTTTCTATATTTGTTGGTGTAAGAGGCACAGTCGACTCAATGGCATCAGAATCCCCAGAGTTCAATTGCAGCAGTGCGACGGTGAGCCATGTAGTTTGGTTCTTAGATGTCCTTAGTTGTTTCTCACAGTCAGAGAGGATCTTCAGAGCATGTTGAAGCTTCTGCAAATCCATTTCAGCTGACAACCAAAAAATAGATCATCAATATTTGACACAAATACAAGACCAATATACTCAATAATGAACTAAAACATACAAGTGTGATGCTTCAGGAAATTCCTTTGAGTAGTAGAATTTGGAGCTTCGTGCTTCCCTGCAAGGATGTCCATGATGAGGTTTGCCAGCTGTGAAATGAGCTGCATAGGATCGATTCTTGATCTCATAAGCTCCCTTGCCCGTCTAACTGTGTTAGTAGTGTCAGATGACATAGCCAGATCCAGTAAATGAAGCAACTCATCATCACAAACACTTCCAATCTACAAAAAAAACAAGGAAAAATGAGTTCAGTTTGCCAGAAACATCACAGATACAAGCAAAGAAGTTGCACGCAACTTACAAGATCATAGGCCAAGGGGACGGTGATTCTCTTGCCGAGCAAGCTAAGCTGATCAAGCATCATTTCAGCATCTCTGAGAGAACCATTAGATTTCGCAGCAATTAAATCGAGAGCATCATGGTCAAACTCTAAACCCTCTTGAACACAGATTTTCCCTAATCTGTTTGCAATATCAGCATCAGGTATCTTGGGAAAATGGTACTTCTGAGATCGTGCAACTGCGCTTCTTGGAAGCTTATCGAGGTCAGGAGTGATCATTATAAAAACAACACGTTGGGAGAAGTTGTCCATGTTGTGAAACAAAGTTACCCATGTTTCATCTTTGAGCAACTGACACTCATCCACAATGATGACTTTGTATCTTGAAGAAACTGGCGGTAGAGTCGCGTTTGTCACTACAGACTTGACTCTATTTCCATGACTGATCCTCGCAGAATCAACTTCCTTGACATCACTGCTCTTTCCCGTGAAATAAAGGACACATTCATTGCACATTCCACAGGGTTTCTGATCCTTGAGTGCAAGACAGTTCAGTGCAGCAGCAAAGATCCTAGAAGCAGATGTCTTCCCTGTACCACGAGGACCATGGAAGATATACAAAGAGGTTATCCTCCCCGTGGAAATGGCACCCAAAAGAGACCTTGCGACCAGACTTTGTCCCACCAACTCTTTGAAAGATCTCGGCTGGTATTTCTGACTCAAACTAGCCGGACTTCCAGAATAGGAAATAATGTCACGGTTAAAATTTTTCCAGATACTACTTCGCTCAGACACATTTGTAGCGGTACCACCAGCACCCCCAGATAACAATGCACAGTCTTCGTCATCAGAAAGAACTGTCGGACTTCTGTACCTTGGGGTTCTTGACCAGCAACAGCTGACGGTGCATCCATGAAAGTCCCGGTCAAGAACATCATCCTCATCCTCATTGGCATATGGCGAAGTGGCAGGAGTTGAACCTCCCAGCACTGAACTAGTAGGACAAGGGTATGGACTGCTCATACCACTTATATCACCAAATGACTTAGGCGACCTCACCTGATTTAAGTAAAGCCGTTTTTGTTTTGGCGAAGCATGATTGTCACAACTTAGAGAAGGCAATGCAAAATCCAAATCACGATTCGAGTCTTGGTTCTCAAGAAGATGATTTGAAAGTGAGATCCGAGCTGACTCCACTTGATCATCCTGGCATTCAAGTTCATGAGTTTTACTTGGTATTTTTCTCCCAACTACATAGTCTTCACTTTCGGTCCCTTCAAGTATAGGTCCTGACTTGGCGGTTCGACCAAAATCCTTAGCCAACCTTGAAGCTAACTCAGAATTGGGTATCATACTATCATCACACAGTTCAAAATTCCGCACATCTTCTTCATCCTCTCTGAACCCAGCTAGCCGTCCGCATCCCCGCAAGCTATGTTTACCCCGAATGCCTTCATTGCCACCGTTTACAAACCTCAAGCAAATCCCATTTTGAGAATCAGTTTCCCAGCTCAAATTGTCGATCAAAGCCGAGAATTTGCTCATGGAATTAGTTGACGGATCCCTCAAAGACCGAACTCTCCTAAGCGCCACTAGAGTTTTCGTGATGGGTAAGTCCAACGAATGCCTTCGCCCTTCCATCAGCCGAATATTTTTAATGGTTAGAATAAATAGTTATCCCTTCTCTAGCTAATAAATCAGATCAAGATCCACCAAGACATTATACACAAGAAACCTGCAACATGGAAGGGAAAAAGCAAAAATCACAGGGTCAACAATAACATATAGGAAGTCAAAACCAAAAGAGAATTTAATAATGGTCAAATGGCAGGAAATCCTACAAATCTTAGCCCCAAAAGACAGATTCAATATAGCAGAATCTAAATCAAAACAATAGCAACTCAAATATTCCCGGCATTGACAGGGTGGGAGGGGGAGATGTACATAATGTTGCCTCGGTTGTAGACAGCCGTTGCCGATAGGGGAATCTAAGATCAATGATAAATTGGACCTAAACCGCTTTATTAACGATTAATCAGCCGAATCAGTGACCCAATCTCTGGCTGAATAGTCCTTGATGATACAGTGTATCATCACAATACAACGAGCATGGATTCACCATCAAAGAAGATAAATCTGAGAAAGATTCGATGCATTTGAGAACAATGAAGACATTTCCAAAACAGAAACTTACAATTGCAAACTAACAAAAAACAAGTTCATTAGACAAAGAAACGGAAAGGAGAATAAGAGCATAGAAAGCAATTCTTCCCACGTTCAAAGAATGAGGCAATAACCAAAAACAGAAGCATATGATATAAAGCAAGATGGAGACACCATGAAGTGAAACCAATGAGCCAAAGCATATAAATCAATCATCTTCCTTTATTTTCCTTTTGAGATTTTCAGAACAAGAACAACAACAAAAACAGTCACTTCATCATGAGCAGGAAAAACATGTACTCGCAAGAACTCCCTCACCACATAATTCCCAAAATCACAGCTAAGACAAATAGACAACGAAGAAATATCCAACCTAGCTTTCGGATTCTCTGCAAACCCTAATGTTAGACTTACAATTCTTCTTTTTAAGTCACAAATTTCATGTCATAAACAGGTAGCAAGATATTAGGAGGAAAAACACCAACTTGATAATTTTTAACTGTTCTAGTAATGCCCAAAACAGAGAAATCATGTGAAAGAAAAAGGACAAATGAAATGGAGCAAATGAGGAGAAACCCATGTTTAATTTCACGCATTCATCACAGCACACAAAGAAATTCCGCAAAAAAAAGATCAAGTGAAGTCACAGATTAAAAAATTCCAAATCTTGGAGTCAAATAATTGAGACAACAAAGTGGGGAGACAAACCCATTATCTAAAACTCAATTTTTATGCAAATAAACCTACAAATTTGACAAAAGAAACACCAACTTGGGAAAACCCACATGAAAAAATCACCTCGTCTCAACTCCTCTTGTCATTTTAATGAGGCAAAACTACAGGGTAAAGGGGCAAAACGGGAAAATGTGGAGAAAAAAACCCAACATTAATCAACAGCATTGCAAACCCATCAAGCAAATGAGCAAATAAACACAATGTGAAGTGGCCCAAATGCAAAAAAATTGAATCTTGAGATTGAAATTTCAAGGATTTAAGTACATGCTGAGAGGAAGAAACCCTAAACCCCAAGAATTTGAGAGGGCAATTGGTCAAATTCTCACTTGTCAGCAGCAGAATATAAACAAACTGGGAGTAGCAGAATGAGAGTGGTGGTGGTGGTGGTCACTGGTCAGAGAAATAGCTGTTGTTGTAGAGACCCAGTGGCAAAACAGTAAATATGATCACACCCAGGGGCAATTTCATAAACTCCTGCCCCAATAGTTGGGGATAAAAGATTCATATGAGAGAAGGGGAAAATGGGTTGGTGTTGCGATTGGGGAAAGGCAAAAGGGTAGATTTGGAAATGGAAAATATAGTGACAGTTTGTGTTAGTTTGGTGAAAAGTGGGCATGGTTTATGTTGTGGTCAATGTGTGGGACAAGCTAGAGGTCCACCAAGAATCTTCCTTCTTCTTCTTTTTTTTCTTGTTTTTTTTTTTTTTTTCTTGCATTGATAAATGGCCTATAATGGAAACCTTTTACTCTTACTTTGATCTTGAATTAATCATCATATCCCGATATCAAAACTTCACTAAGAATCTAAGTTTGTGGTGGTTACGGCTGTCTCTAATGGTAAGAAAATGATCTATAATGGAAACCTTTTATCGATAGTTAGGTCTCGAATTAATCGTTACATCTCGATATCACAATTTTATTAAGAATCGATGTTTGTGGATGAGTATGGTTGTTTTTAATCGATTCTAAGTTCAGATAAGTGATAAGAATTTGCATGGGAGAGCTAATAACATGTATTAATTCTAACTCAAAATCTATTTAGAAGAAATCAAACTCTTAAATATTTGAACCGACATTGATAATAATACGTTATTATTGATTCGTTTTCTTCTCTCCCGTGACTTGAAGTTGAAAAGCATTACCAATATTTAATTCACATTTTTGCCCTTTCTAGTAGAAGATGAACATTGCGGCTTGACTAAAAAATAAGTTCAAAGATTCAAAATGGTCCTACAATTTCAATTAGTCTAAGCAATAATGTACCTTGTCAATGCATTATCTTGATTTATCATTATTTTGATACATAAATCTTATTTTTGTAGGTCATGTGAATCCACATTCATAGCATTCACTTGTCCAACACTTCTCATGAGTCACGGGGAAATTTAATGCATTTTGTGAATTTATGATGTGATGATAATGATGGTCAAATTTGGGTAGAGGAATAGTTGTCTAGGTGACAAAAAAAATCATAGGGGTAAAATCCTTTAAAATTTAAGAAAGAATTATTCATTTTGGAACTTGATCATATGACTAAAAATTAATGTCAAGTACTTTACTTGTAAGACCAAAACAAACATGGGTTCTTAAAGACATATAACCAAGCAAACTAGTACCTTGTTGATTCATCGACTCAACGTGATAATTATCGATTTCAATGATAAAGCTAAGTACATTGCATATTAGATCAAATGGACACCTCAAGTTCCTATCCTTCAAATACAAGTTATCGAAACAAACTAACATATACATTAACCAACGTTTTGTTAATCGATAGTTGATGATCTGAATTTGCAGGTTTAATCACATTATCATTTTCCATCCCGTCCCAACTCAATCGGCCACCGTTATCAAGGTATAATAGTGATAAACAAGCTATGAACAAAAAAGTAACCTTGTACCATGCACAATTATTTTCTCATGTTTACACAATACAAACAATAGATATTCACAAAGCAAAAGGGTGTCATTGTACGGTCAATGTACAACGTATAGGGAGATGGGCTGTATTTGTGGTAGAGCCTTTATTGGGCCGTACTCACAAGACTGTTCACGGTGAGCCCGTGGGCGGCGCTGCAGGCCCGAGCCGGCAACATTGTGGTCCAAAAAGGAGGGGAAAAAAAAAACACACACAACCATTTTGGAATTTTGTCTGAATAATTTGTGTAATGAAATGGGAATTCTTGGCTTGCATACTTTCCTTGCCTTTGTTATTGTTGGGTGGGTTCAAAGAAGTAAAATTGTGAGGTTTGATTAGATCATCTGATCCATGAGGAAATAAAACTATAGTGTTGCTTGTCGTTTTTGCGATCATATATTTGGATTATAAGAAATATTGGTTCGTTGAACCTATTAAATTTTAATATCAAACCTTTGAGATTTTGATTCAATACCAACTCACAATAAATGAAATGATTTAAGATTTATTAATAAATTTGTTGTATTTTCATTCTAATCGATATGAATAAATCATTCTCAACAAAAAGAATCAAGCCAATGGGAAGATTTTTACTTGGATTTTTATGATACACTATTTTGTGTTCTATTGTGATTTTGATATTGAACCAATGGGAAGATAAACAGCCCATGAACAATTGATGTGCATCTTATTTTCACATGTATAAATTGTAATACATCTACCGGTCCATGAAACCAATGAATATTTTCATAAGAATCTAAGCAATTCAATCACCATGTATCAACAGATTCATCTGATCACAAGCTCTAGAGCTCATCCTTCTTATTGAACCAATCTTCATCGTCGCTGTCATCGCCACCATCAGTACCAGCATCGGGGATGTTAGAATCATCGTCTGTGTTTATGGTAGGATACGAAGCTTCCATCGCGATACCACATTTGCCTTCTTTAGCTGATACGCCTCGTTCCAACCTGATGTAACCCTGTTCTCCCCAGTCGGCTCCCCACGAGTTCCTCACGATCCAGTACTTGGTTCCATCTAGGGTGGTTCCGTAACCAACGGCTACCACGCCGTGGTCTAAGTCTGTTCCGCAGTCTCCTGTGTACACTCCCTGCATCGTCACAACAATATTAACCGAATCATATTAATAACGTTGCTCGTTAGGCTTTTGTTCATGATGATAGTTCTCGAAGCGAGTGGTCCATATAAACATAGAGTTTATGATAGCAAATAGACAATATTAACCCCAAACTTCGTTTGAGTTCTTTAGGATTTGAACTCTGATCAATAATATAACGATGAAACACTGTATTGAGTAGACAGTAAGAACATGTTGGAGGTCCTGTGTTCTCAATTTTGTTGTAAACTTGAAGCGGGAGATAGAAGCGTTACCTCGAAATAGAACTGGAAATCTTGACCCCCGGCATCAATAGCGACAGACACAGGTTGGTTTGCAACTGCTTTCTGCAGAGCATCCTCATCGTTCTCTGGTACTTGTTCATACCCATCAATTGTCACCACTGCTGCATTCAACTGCATATAAACAATCAATATCATTATCATGAACTTGACACTACAGTTTACACTCTCATTTAACAAAGATATGAAACTTGGACTAAGATTATATTAAGTATATGGACTGAAATATCGTTGCTGAGGTGAATTTGCTAGACTATACAGAAAGTTACTTCGAGATACCTTCTCGGAGTCACAAGTTCCATCCTGGGCGGTGTAAGGATAGGCATCTTCGGTGGTTAGGCCGCCGTTCTGGTGCACGAACTCAAATGCATATTCCATGAGACCTCCGTTGCAACCCATGTTTTGGGCCCTGTCACAATCAACCAACTCTTGTTCCGATAAAGAGATGAGATTGTTTGTCTTGATCGCGTTTATTCCTTCAATTGCAGCGACAGTTGAAAATGCCCAGCAACTTCCTGTTTTTTGAGCAAATCGAGTTGTCATAAACATGAGCATGCACAAGAACAAAAAACATGCTTCACTTAGGAAGAAATGAGACAGGTTAAAAACTCGTTAAACATAGTCATAGAGATGTCAATGGTCGGTCAAGCGACCGAGAATGAGAGGGTTCAGTCTTCATCTTGATGGTAATAGTTCAAATCCGAAATGATTAGCTAGTTCGAGGTCAAGAGAATGATATGACTGATTGGAATGAAATTTTAAAGGTACTTACCACATTGGCCTTGGTTCTTGACGGGTGTAACGGCACCTAAGTCCCTCCAATCAACGGACGGTGGAACATCCGCAACATTAGCATAAGAGAACGTCTCACTACCACGGGCTTTGCCCTTAAGCATCTGATGATGCTTGATCTTAGAGCTAGCATATTGCGTCCTGAACTCGTGGCTAGTGAGGTCCGCGAACTTGTTTAACTTCAGCTTATAAGGCTTGTCCATCTTGTTAACCTCGTGGACGTGCAAAACGTTCTTCTTGAACACGTTGAATCGCTTGTGCATGCCCTCGATGCTCCTCGAGGTCGTGTGGTGGCTCCTCCACCTCTCGTAGAGATTCCATAGGCTCTCCTCGGACTCGAGGTCCTTCTCGTGGAAATCAAACCCTTGTGAGAGCCCGATGACCAATGCCATCGATAAGGCGACTAGGATAAACTTCTTGGAATCCATTTCTTGGTTATGTTTTCGCGCTTCGAAATTGTTTTTGAGTTTGATGGAGATGAATATTGTAAGGTTTATATAGGAGAAAAGGAGGGAAAAGAGTGGAAGATAGAGGAAAGTGTAGGATTGAAGAAACATTGTGAAAATGAAAGGATGGAGTTTGCAAATGGAAGAAGGGAAACAGGTTGCTTATTTGTTGAGTTAGCAAAATTTCATTGCCTATGATGGTGAAATTTGTTGCAAAACTTTTAGGACTCAGGTGTTATGTGCAAGCCAAATATGAGTTGACTAAAGTTCTAGTTTAGAAAATGATTGAGAGGAAGAAAATATAATGTTCATTTTTGTGGGTTAACGTAACTTCGGATAGTAGTTTTTGGCTATGTGATTTCTCGGGCGGTCGGGAAAATTTGATGTACCGAGATTAGTTTAGATTGGTTACTAACTGCAACAACAGATCAAAGAAATTATTTTCATGTTTATGGTAATATCAAGAAAAATCAATTTAATGATAAATAATTTTATTTTTTTAATCATATAATCAGAAATATGACATATTCCGAAAACATGTTAAGGACAAAAACCTTGTTCTGTTAGCAAACGTGCCCGAAACTTATACGTGGCAAGTAACAAGTTAATTGATCAAGCTTTCACACAAGAAGATTTGTGACTTGTGACTTTCATGGCCAAAGAATCATGGTACTTTGTCAAAGTACAGAAAACAAAGTGTAGGGGACACGTCCACACATCTTTGATATATTTCACAGAACGTCATAGCATATAAGGCACGAAATCCTTGCACAACATTGAAACGATTGCATTACGAAGTTTGAAGGAAGATTTTGACACTACATGGACTTGATTTTACATCCCCTTGAGATTAAAAATTCTTTCATGCTCATTGTAGCCTACATTAAATCCTTTATTCGAGAGAAATAATCCACAAATCATTCCTAACTCATGTGTCGATTGTGCTCGTCTTTGAGTTTTTTTAATCTTGGATAAGTTTTTATAAAAATCGTTTCTGTTACCTATTAACATGTATTTCATATTTTCGCATCTATTGGCAGTAGCATTCAAGTAATGCCTCGTTTCTACCTAAGCTTTATAAATTGCTCCGGCACAGAATAAGAAACGATCTCTCCGACACCAAACGAGGAATAATAAACGATCTCTCGGACACCAAACGCCAAAGGTCGAGAATGCATGAAAGGTTTAGTTTGTATGTAGTGTAAAGCTACTGATTTGACCTCAATTAGTTGACTGCTAGTTACATTGATTACATAATAGGAGTAATAATCTTATACACTATGTACATGGCTTATGTACAAATTAAGCGATCAGATTAAATATAATCCAAAGTTTTCTAATTGGCATCATCCATAACCCTTTTCGCGGATTTAGAAAGACTTGTAAATTTTATTGATCTCCATGATTTCATCCATTGACAATTGATTTCAGACAATGAAACATATGTTCTAGAGTCTCATGTAATGCCTAAAACAACTGCAATCAAGCCATCACCAGAATAAACGTTACATATTTACCAAAGCGAACATGCGTGGTCGTATTTACAGGATATCTAATGTGGAACAGGAGACTCGCAACGTATAGATACCCGACCACAACGATGTCTTCGTCACAGTGAGTGCCATGATCGAACATCCATATCACGTCCACATACAGATGCCTCCATTTTTATCGGAGGTGGCGAGAGGTTTCCCGACTCCGCTCCATGTGCAACAGAGAACAGGAGAAATATGTTCCTTCAGGGTAGCAACTATATCAGCCTTCTGAACAGACCAGATATAGACCGACCCATCGACAGACCCGGCAGCAACATAGTTATCGTGCGGCTGATGCACGACCTACTCCAGTTAGAAGCCATCCTGTTCCCTCCTGCCCTCAAAGTTCCACAAACCTCAAGAGTCTTCTATGTGCACGTTATCTCGTCCACTCGTTAGAACAGTGTTCCCGTTTCTGGACAATGAGATCGAAGTTATGCCAAGGGAGTGAGCCGCCACTTCGCTGATGAGTTTCCCCGTCTGCAGGTCCCACATCCGGAGATTCCCGTCCACATGGCCTGAACATATCGTCCTTCCATCCATCCCAATGCAGACTGCATTACAGTTGCTGGGAAGATAATGGTGTTGGAGCAGTAGCCTCTGTTCAAATCCCACACCTTAATAGAGCGGTCATATGCAGCGCTCACTGCATTCCTGCTTGAAACTTTGCTCACGTCTACGGCACACACTTTGTCCATGTGGCCGGTCAGAGTGTGACTGATACGACCTGTACTTACATCCCAGACATAGAGGTTGTTTGAGCTGCTGGCCGCGATACCTGTCTTGTTGTCATGGGTAATGGTGAGATCGAGGACTGATCCAAGACAACCATGGAGGGTTTGAATTAATAATCCTGTGCTGGCATCCCATATCTTGACTGTCTGATCTTGTCCTCCCGTTACCAGCTTGGAGGAGTAGAACTCGAACAGTATGGCAGTGCAGCCACCATCATGAGCAGGGATTCGTCTCTTGCAAGAAGTGGGAAGAGTAGATTCAGCAAAGTACTCAGAACCTTCCTCGAATTGTCAAACTACGCCATCCACTTGCAGTCGTGCAAGTTCCTGCATGCTGCTCATACTTTGCTGGTTCCGCATGTCTCCTAGAAGGGCATTAGCCTATGATTGCACACAATGAAGAAAAGATTATGATCTCCATACAATGGACGGATAGCAAACGAAAACAAAATCTTTCTCTAACAAAAGAAGCCCTGACAAAGACAATCTTCAGTCTGAGACGATTTACAAATTCGTACATTATTATAGATTCATTTGGGGATTCCTAATAGAGAGAACCAGGAAAAAAGAGAGAGATTCATTTGGGGATGAACATGACTATTTCTAGTACCCCCGTTCAAAAATAAATGAAAATTACATTCTTTTTTTCAGCATGCATTTTAAGAAACTTTGTCTTCATCATTACTATGTCACTGGTTCAGGATTAAAATGCATAACTTAAATTACTGATAGTATTTCACGATAAATTCAAAAAAATAAAATAAAATAATGTTTGATCATCCTACGATACAAGTCAAACTTTGCATTGGCAAATGCGCACAGTCAACATATTTATTTTCTTTTTCTTTTTCTTTTTTTGGATGGAGGCAGTAGTTAGATTTCTTTCATGGCATTTAATTATGGAAAAAGTTCTTCAAAAGCAAGCATACCAGGTTATAAGCAACAAGGAGTATACGATAAAATCAAAACATGAACATGACTATTCTGCTATCTGTTTTGACAAACCAATTGCAAATCTTTCAAGTAATATGCTGAATCATAGATTTTGATCGATTAGCTCCCAAGAAAAATATATCCGCATATCCCAAGAAAAATATATCCACATATTCCAATATCCAAGAATGAGGATTCATCTCATAAGGTAAACTCTGCTTCGACTAAATTATGTAGTTGAAGTTTTATCAGAGCAATCCACTGAATCATCAACCAGGAAATTTGGATATTACCTCATTTAATTGTTCTGCATCTTTCATTTTTTGTAGCAACCAGCGATCGATCAGCATCTTATTTTCTACTTGGACCTCTAGCAATTTCATAGCCATCTCTTCAAACCGTGTCGGTAGTTCCTGGTTCTCACTTACCGCCAATTCTAGAGCTTTGCTCCTCTCTTCTAGAAGCAACTTTACTTGAGAGCACTCCTCCCTCCCAACAAAAGAAAAAGTTTGTTGTTCCGATTCAACTGAAAATAGTAAAGCAAATCATAGTGAAGGGCGCTCAATTTATCATCCAAGGCTAAAATCCATAATCTAGACTATCTAATTTGACCTCGTCACACCGATATCTTTCTGCAATTCCTCTATTAATGATTCTTTCTCTTGAGCCGAAGTTTTAGCGGCTCTGCACTCAGCAACTTCCACCACAAGTTGTTCCGATACCGGGACTGTGCCTTGTAGCATTGTTGAAGTTCTGCCTCAAAGTTTTCTGCTTTCTCTTTCCATTCTAAGCCCTCCAAGTTCAGGAATCAGTTCAGACAAGTTAGTTATATATGTAAGCAATTCTCAAAGAAAAACAAAGGAGGAAAGAATCGAACTAAAATGAAACAGAAAAAAAAACTCAAAGCGCAATATTAAACTCGTTTTGATAGGATGTTAAACTGCACAAACGAGTTTAACATCCTAAACACATTCACTCATGATTGATAGAGAAAAGCAAGAGATTATTTTAAAAAAGTGGCAAAACTATTTAGGCGAGCCCTCAGGCTGAAGGGAAGTGATGTGTTCACAAATGTTTGCTAAGTTCACTCTTATCTGTGACTAATAGTGGCAAACAATCGAGTCAAAATGTCATTTCCCTAACCGAGACAATTCCGAGAATGATAAAAGATCTGACCAACCTAAGGTAAAGCCTATTTTTCTTCATCATGAATCTTGATTGACTCACGGACACATCCAATCTAGGGTTTAGGGTTCAGGGTTTAGAATGACAGAGCACAGGCGGTCGAGCAATTGATCAAAGACTATCGCCCTTCAAAAGTGAACTTAGAAACCAAACCATTCTCATGCATTTATGAGAAAGATGAATATAAACTCATCACCAATCCAATCTTCAAAACATGAATCACGCAAATTTCCTTATAAAACCAGATAAACGAATGGCCTCATAAAACATGAATCCCAACAAGCATTGAAAATATACAACAACAACAATAACCCAGACAATCCCGTCATCCAACACAGACCAACAAATTTCTAAAACACGAGTCTTCGCAAATTCCCTAATCAAACCTGATAAACAAGAGGCCTTGGTAACGCGACGATTGCGGGACCGTGAGCAGCCTCCTCGACCAAATGCCGCTTCCTCAGCGCCTTCAAAGCATGCTTTATCGCCTCGATCGCCGCATCCTCTCCCTCCTCCTTCAACCTGAACTCAATCCATCACAAATACACAATTACAAAAACACGGCCAATTTCTCAAACATATCAACAGGTAGAATTAGGGTTTCGATGATGAACTCACATTTCTATCATCGGATTAGGGCTTTGATGAGGAGAGGTGAAATCGGTGGTGTAGAGTGGAAATTGGTGGTGGAGGCGGCGGGCTTCGTCGGAGGAGGGGCGGCGGAGCTAGGGTTTTGAGTGGATAGGAAGATGATGATGATGGTCTGTTTTGGTTTCCATCATCATATGATTAAGAGCCTATGTCACGGCAGCATATACCTTCTAAGCCCCTGCATGATACTTCCTCCGTTTGAAAATATTTTCTTAACATATTTTCATTTTTTAATCAATAGTTTGAAAACAAATGAATTTTTTAATAAAATCAAATTATTGAAATAAGTTAACTTATAAAAAGTTTAAGATCGTTTTAAACCGATCGTTGTTCAAAGTTTCTTACTTAGCCCTTGCCACCATAGCACTAAGCAAGTCTCGTCACACAATTTTTCATTGTTTCATTTATCCTTTTTTTTTTTTTTGAAAAAAAGCCGCAAGAAGCTACGAATGCAAAGATCAACAAGGTGTTGCTTGGATCAATTGTATATTATTTATAGTTTGGAGATTATAAAAAGTTTAATACATGTAATGAGAGAGATTCAAATACAAGACAAGTGGTGAAACGAAAAAGATGTTTAGTTAAAAAAGTCGGAATTTCGCAAACGAGACGGCTGAGATTCCTCTCTAAGGAGAGGTGCTGGGTAGATTTCAACTTGGCGAACACATGGAGAAGATCATTGAAGAATTAGGTAGGAAGTTGCGCCTAACAGCTTCGGAAAAAAAAAGGGATTGAGATTTCGGCCGAAGAAATTGAAGTAAATTTGTTGTCATTCACATAAAACTGTTCCCACTTGATCATAGAAAACATAAATAAATAAATAGAATATATTTCTTTGATTGGTAGTAAGAATTGATTTCACATATTTGTATTATTAATAGTGGAAAAGAGTAATACTAACATAATCAAACAAATTCGTTTGGGTAATATACTTAACACACAATGTAAAACTCCCAATTGATAGTGCTTAATAAAACAATGATGATGCGTAATTTTCAAAACTTATAATTACACATACAAAAGATCTAAAAAGCTTCACACAAATACTTTTAGGCCGAATACATGCACGAATTAAAATCTCCCCACAATTAGGCACTCCCATTATAATAATGAAGCAAATCTTTCTTATCTATTCCTCAATTTATGAAAGATAAGAACTTTCAAAGAAACTCTAGTGTTGTTGATCAAAGATGAGGTAAAACGATATTTCAAATAACACATGTGAGTAGTCAATGTATACTCTAAAACTATATGAGTATACATTTGAGAGATCACATGCATCATCATGCAAACACCTTTGGGTCGAATGTATGATATGCAATTGTAAATCTACAACATAATAACGGATCTGAGAATTAAATCAATCATAAATGATCTATCACTTTGGATGTATAGATCTCAATGACGGTTATCTCTTACCATATGCTAATTATGTCTAATCTTCTACTTTTAGCGCAAAACCATCTCGTTTGGGAGAATGATTAAACATTAAGCAAGAGGTAATCTATAACCTTATGAGACATATTTTAGGATTAAAGATAAGAAGGTTCCTTTGGGGAATACAACTCAAACCTGAAGCATCTCCAAGGTAAACACTGTAAGTTATTCACTAAATCGGATTGTGATTTAATAGGGAGAACTTGATGATGTATGTCAAGCATTAAACCACACATGTTAATCATGTCGTCATATCTTAATGTGTATATACTGCATCGTTAATGTCATTGACCTTTATATTTTACGTGTCATTCAAAGTTGGATGTAGATATACTTGTTTAGGGACGCAAGGTTATGGGTCCAATCCAGATGTCCATCTTTATAGCTCATAAAATATTCAAGAGCTCAACCCTTTATCATGTGTCCACATACATTATAGCCATTTTAGTTTTACAGAATATGAACTTCATAATGCATATATCATGCACAAGCCTAATTATAAAACAATTTATTTTAAATTTCAAGGCTCGATATTTGGACAAACATGTAATATGTGAAAGCCATAAATATATGCATAAGCCTAATTGTAAAACAATTTATTTTAAATTTCAAGGCTCGATATTTGGACAAACATGTAATATGTGAAAGCCATAAGTAATATTTCAAGGCAATAACTTATATCGCAAACAGAACTTTTGAATAAATGAAAAAGTGAAATTTAAGCTCATTTTGAAGAAACCTTTTGTTCTAACAAACAACTTGAATATGATATAATGGCCTTTACACCTTTATCCAAAAATCGTGTCGCAATAATTCATGGAGTATTTTATTCATGATTTCACAAGATTAAGACAACGATGTTTCAAACCACAACCATATTCAGGGAAACAACTATGCACATAACAATGGTTTAACCACTTAAATCGAGGCTAATAACTCAATAAACTTATCTAACAATAGATAGTCGACGGCTTACACTCAGCGGGTTCCTTATGCCGGCTGGTTTCTCAAGTCGACGTCCGCTTAATCGTTCTGATTTTATCAAGCCTAGTAACTCCAAGCAGCGCTAGAGGTGATTATGGTTTGAAACCGATGAATCAACCCAAAATCGAAAGACAAAACGAGAATATTATGAATATAGAAATCCATGAAAGCAAAACCTGGATATATGGATCTATATTTCATGTCTTTCAAAAATCAGATCCTTGGTGAAGGCAAAACAGCAATTGTTCATGAAGAAGACATACAGTACTTCAAAGATACAGAAAACAACATGCTCACCTTTTAGACTTGTTATGTTAATAGACGGAGAATAAGTCAAAAAACCCAGCAAGATCAGTGCCCAAAATTTAAGCTTTACAACATCAAGTCCGAATCTGTGTATTTGGAGTAAAATCAAATCTTGTATATTCTGATTCAAACCCTTACGTATTGGTCTGCCTTCAGCAAATCGCAATAAAATGTGCATCCGATGTTTTCAAAAAAGAAAAAAAAAAACTTTGCAGATTCTCAGGAAACGAATCAATAACTCCACAATATCAGTTTCTAGATCGAAATTACAGATCAAGTGCCCATTCGCATTTTTTAACCCATAGAAAACAGAACTGCACATGCTCATAACGATATACAGTTCACAGGCCTTCAAGATCGATTTCCGTACAAGATTACTCCTCAATTTTGGATTCATGAAGCCGTAATCACATAACGCTGAACCATAATCTCGCTAACAGGAGATCTATCAATCAAATCTCCATATTTCAGATCTATGGTTTATGCATAATCGCATAATCTAATCGACTTATCCAAAATCGTAACGTTATAATTCTAAATCTAATCTATGTTTCGCTCTGATATCACATGTAGACAAATCCGATTAGGGGATCGTTATAGAACTATCTAGAATACCAAGAATATATTGAAAACAAACAAATGCGTGCACAGCGAAAATTATTTACGACGAGTACGCGATTGAATTGTAAAACTGGATCATGAACAAACGACGTTAATAGCCTCCATTTTTGTCCCTGACGGCCGGTGTAAATGAGTCACCATGTATAGCACACTTAGGGTTAGGAAAGGTGACCTAACATGTAACAATTATTGGACCTACTCATGACAGATCAATAAATATCTACTCAATCCACACTAATCGGTCCTACATTAGATTAAAATAAGAGTATATCGTTTCACTATTAGACCAATTAATTAACATGGCAACAATTAATATAACCCACATATGAGATTTAAAGATTAAATCTAACACTTACGGTCTCAATAACGATGGTATTTGAAAAGGGTGTTGAGAATACGCACCAGGATGACATTTTTTGTATGATTGGCGGGGTTGTTTAGCTTAACTTCTGCATCAGGTGGAATTCTTGATGCACTTCAAACTAAAAAATTTTCTTTTTGCGTTCCCTTGAATGCTAGTGTTACAAGCTTTCTAAGTTTTGGTGAAGAAACGATACTAAAGGGCACAAAGGGGATTCTGGTGTGTTTCCCTAACGACGATTATGTGTATACTGGCATGAAGGTAGGGAACACACTGCTCTCTGTTCCTCGTCATGTTTGGCAGTACCAACGGGAGTTTACTGGATTTATAGTCGATGTTGGAACTTATATAACTACGTTGCATCCAATTGCGTATGATGCGTTATGGAAGCTCTCGATGCGTACATTGATCCGGTGTACAATGGGCCACCCACGGACGGATTTGAGTTCTACACCAATGGTTTTCCATGGGGTGCACCTGATATGTCTTCCGAGTTACAGGGAGGAGGTGGTTCGTTGAGGTTAAGTTTTGATGCGATATGGTGGCCTAGTGATGAGGGTAATTGGTGCTTCAGCATGTAGAAGTCGAGCAGTAACCTAACAATATATGGATTACTGACAATTTCTAGATACGAATATTGGTGTCGACAGAAGCTCATGGGGCTTTTACTTTGATGATGAAACAGATGGCTGTAGAGCACGATCTGTAGCAGAGATATCGTAATAGCTGCTTTTATTTGGCTCATCTATCAATAATGTAAACCAGATTTGTAGCTCGAGATTCAAGTATCGTGCCAAATTCAGATTGAAATATATACATATGAAGCTTTACTGTATTTTATTTGATTTCTCAGACATGAACAAATTGTACTGAGTTACTATCTGATCCTGGGATTAGCTACGAGTGTAAGAGGGACCTTCTTGTGTGTCGCGAGCCCGACACCTTCTGCCATGTCTATATCCTCCGGTGACATCCCCTGAGGCAAACTCCAATGGAACCGATACAAGAGATTTGCAAGCGCCAATTCCATGAGAGGGGTGGCTAAATTAGGCGCAGGACAACCTCGTCGGCCTATCCCAAACGGTATCAACTCAGGGTCGTGTCCTCTGAAGTCTATCAAGCTGCTAAGGAATCGCTCTGGCTTGAAACTATCAGGATCCTCCCAAGTGCTCGGATCCCTACCCATCACTTTAGCGTTTATGAATACCATTGTTCTTGCGGGAATTTCGTATCCTTGTAACTTGCAATCCGCTATGGTTTCTCTCATGATTATCGGAAGTGGAGGATGTAGTCGAAATGTCTCCTTTAGTACCATGTGTAGGTAGTGGAGTTCAGGAAGATTGCTCTCTTCGATCATGTCTTTTCCCTTTGCAACTCTTGTTACCTCCGCTTGAAGTGCTTCCATGGTCGTCGGATACTTTATCAATTCTGTCATAGCCCAGACTAATGTCGTCGAAGAAGTGTCCGTGCCTCCTATCAGTACATCCTACCAAAGTGAAGATATTGTTATGAAGCTGATAACAAGTTTGCCAGTATAGGAAATGGGAGTTTGAGTTTGTGAATATATGTTTACCAAAAGGATTCCCTTGATTTGATCCTTGCTGAGAACAAGAGCTTGATTGTGATCGGCTTGCACCTCAAGAAGCACATCAACAAGATCCTTGTGACCGCTATCAACTCTTGGCCGAGATCGTTGCTCTCGATGTTGCTCGATCAGTTCGTCATAAAACCTATCCAGATCTTTGAAGACCTTTTCCATTAGATCACCGAACCCGTTAAATCTATTGATCCAACCTAACCACGGGATGAAATCAGCTATATTGACGTCTCCTATCACGCGCTCCAGATTGTGAAGAAGACTATAAAAGTCGTAGTTATGATAATCCCTTTGCCCGAACGCAACACGACATATCACGTTATTTGCCAACGAATGCATCAGTTGGCTAACATTAACAGTCCCTCGTTCAGCAGAACCTACTGTTTCACATACCCTAGAGACCTCCTCCATTCTCACCGAGCGAAAAGAACTCACCCTCTTGATACTAAACAGTTCCAAGATCGCGATCTTCCTCACCTGTCTCCAATACTCACTATAAGGAGCAGCGAACATATCCGAGAAATCATAACTCAGTCGCTTCAGCGCTTGCAACGGAGGTTTCCCGGAGAAAACAATATCATGTGCTTTGAGTATTTCTCGAACCACCAAGGGCGAGGACACGACGATGGCTTGAACTGTACCGAGCTTGAGCGCCATGAGCGGTCCATGTTGTTCGGCGAGGCGCTGGAGTGAGTAAGCGAGAGGATGGCCTATATGGTGGAGGTTCCCTATTATGGGGAGCTTTCTTGGTCCAGGAGGGAGCTTCAAGTTCCTCCTTCGTTGAAGTCTCTTGACGACGAACGTCAAGGCGACGATGAAAGCGCCGAGAAGCATGAAACTCCATTGATGATTGATTTCAACCATTTTCGATTCGACTATATGCTATGAATCTGTTGTGATGCGAATAAGTTTGATAACCAAAAGGGTAGTCCAGGAAAGGTTGCTGTTGAAATTGCAAATTCCTTTTACAGGTATTGCTTTTGCTGGTGTGCTTTGACTTATTGTTTGATGTTGATTGACATCGATGAAAAGAGTAAGCAGCATTATCCAACCCCAGCTGTTGGAATCAACTTGCCATGTCGAGAATGGACCATGATAGTGTTATTGAATGGGCTTCCTTATATAGGACCCACACACTTAATAAAAAAACAGACAAAAGGTGACCGGTAGCATTTAATATAATTGAATTTCATCATCTTTCTTGAAGATTTGGTGGACGATATCAAGATTCTCCGATAAAATCCACAAAAGTGTCAAATATCCAATTTGAAATATTAAACGGAATTCTCTACGGATATATGTTTTAATCCGATAAAGAAATATCCAATATGACTACACTTTAACCACCGGCATAACAAGAGATGCGACACTCTATGAGAAAACGTAAACCATCAATCAGATATTCTGACACAGAGTATGTGATGCTGATTGATAGAAGAGAACCAGAGAGCTACAAGAAAATCATGTCAGATCCACACAGCGATCGTTGGTCGCAAGTTATGTAAAAAGAGATGCAATCATTGCATGAGAACCACACATTCGAGTTGATGAAATTGCCTAAAGGCAAGCGCGTGCTAAAGAACCAATGGATCTATCGCTTAAAGACTGAAGATAAAACCTCACAGTCACGTTATAAGGCTCGATTAGTTGTGAAAAGGTTTAGTCAGAAGAAAGATATTGACTATGATCAAATTTTCTTCTCAGTGGT
Source organism: Drosera capensis (assembly GCA_001925005.1). NCBI lineage: Eukaryota > Viridiplantae > Streptophyta > Magnoliopsida > Caryophyllales > Droseraceae > Drosera > Drosera capensis. Next base: position 69,112 of record LIEC01010668.1, read on the forward strand.
TAAGATGTACTCTATAAGAGTTGTTCTAGGATTGACGGCCAACATGGACCTCGAGATCGAGCAACTTGATGTGAAGATGGCTTTCCTCCATTGTGACTTAGAGGAGGAGATATACATGAAGCAGCCTGAAGGGTTTCAGGTCAAAGGTAAGGAGAATCTCGTTTGCAGATTGAAAAAGAGCTTGTATGGTTTGAAATAGGCACCTTGACAGTGCTACTGGAAGTTTAAGTCCTTTATTATGGACAACGGGTATAAAAGGACGTCATCAGATTTCTGTATCTTCATTCAAAAGTTTACTTATGGTAATTTTATTATCCTATTGTTTTACGTTGATGATATGTTGATTTTCGATCAGGATACTAAAAAGATTGCTGTTTTGAAGAAAGCTCTTAGCAAATCCTTTGCGATGAAGGATTTGGATCCCGCTATGCAGATCTCCCGTGATAGAAAGAACAGGAAGTTGTGGCTATCACAGGAACGATACATCGAGAAAATATTGGAAAGGTTCAACATGAACAAATCCAACCTAGTTAGCATTCCACTTGTAGATCACTTAAACTTAACAATAAAGCAGCGCCCCTTAAGTGAGACAGAGAAGCAGGAGATACAGAGCATTCTTATGTTTCATCTATTGACAGTTTGATGTATGATATACAGTATGTATTAGATCAGATATTGCCTATGTAGTTGGACTTGTGAGCAGATTCCTTTTTAATATGGGAAAAGAACATTGGCCATAAGTTAAATGGATTCTGAGATATCTTAGAGATACGTCTAAGCTATGTTTATGTTACGGTCAAGAAAAACCTATATTAGATGGCTATACTAGATGCCTATGTTTATGTTTATCTCGAAAATCTACATCGGCTTATATGACAACCTTCGTAGGGGGAGCATGTCATGGCAAACAAAGCTACAGAAGAGCGTTGCTTTACGTATTACAGAGACAGAGTATATTGCAGCCACTGAAATTAGCAAGGAAGTGTTTTGGATGAAGAACTTCTTGCTAGAGTTATGATTACAACAGGACAGGTATAAACTCTATTGTGATAGTTAGAGTGCTATTCACCTTACTAAGAATCCGACCTTTTATTCGAGGTCAAAACATATTGATGTGAGATATCATTGAATACTTGATGCACTACACCAAAAGCGATTTTACCTCGAAAAAATCCATACTAACGAAAACGAATCAAATATGATGATTAAGACCTTACCTATAGAGAAGTTAAAATTTTGCAGACAATAAACAGCTATGACAGTGGTCTCTATCATTCAGGAGGGGGGAGAATTGTTAGTGAGCATGAGTTTCCCTTATGTGGGACCCATAGACAATAATAATAAAAAAAGAGAGAAAAGATGGCTTGCATCATTTAATGTAGTTGAATTTCATCATCTTTCTCCTAAATCTTCAAGAAGCAATTCAGCTCACATTCAAACGCCCGCGCAACAAATTTTCTTGAAGATTTGTTGGACGACATCAGGATTTTTGGCACGCGAACGATGACAGAAAATCTTGACGGAGCTTGTTAGTTCCCATTGCTTGTTCATATGGTTTGGGAAGGCCTATAAATAGGCTCGGGATAGGAGAAGTAAAGGCATCACATAACACAAAATCCACCAAAAGTGAGAAATATCGAATTTGGATATTGAGTGGGATTCTCTACGGATATATGTTTTAACCCGGTAAAGAAGAAATTACTGTGAGTAATCCTAATGATTGTAATCCTCTAACAGAGCATAGGTACGAAAATTGTAATCCCCTTTTAGTGGATATTTTGATACCGAAACGTCCCGTGTTTTTTTATTCCTTTTATTTTCAGAGGATTTTCACATAAAAACTTGTGTGTTGACTTTATTTATTTTGGGCTATTTAATTATCTCATTTTAACTGCACAATAAGAGAAAAGTATCGGATAATTTTCGTTGCACCTTAAACCGACTTTTTCCAAGAGATAAAACCTCTTTATGTCCACTTGAATATTTAAACACATGCCACGTACAAATTTTATGTAATGAAAATGAATTTAGTATAAGACATTGTTTATTTGATGATTCCAATAAACCCTCCGTCCATTCATTTTGCAACACTTAGTGATTTTCAAAGGTGACATCGGAGCAATATTGACCAAGCCTTATGATGATTTAACAAAACAAAATTATCACGTAATGATGGGTTAAGATACATACATCCTCTGTTCCATAATATATGATTTGGACTATCCCAAACTATATATAACATATCATATTTAATAACCTTTTCACATAAAAAAATATCCAAACATCACCATCGATATAGTACATCCACTATTCTCTCACAACTGTTATAATAAACCGCACTACTATCAAAAAAATATTCTTTCTTGATCAAATTTCAAATAAATTCAACACATCCATGAATCCGTGTGCCGAATCAAACCGTTGTCTATTTTTTGGAATGAAGGGAGTACTTTTTTTAATGTAATTGTCCAATTTTCTAATCCAATTGAGAGACTTATATAAGGGATAAATCTCTTGTAATATTTTTTTATTCAGATCGTCCCAAAATATAATGAACATAATCTTTTCACATAAAAAACAACAAAACAAATCATCTATTATAATACATCCATCATCTTTTTCATTTTTCTATCTTATTCTCTCTCATAAACCCTACTTACACCCACTATCTTCAGCAAAATACTCTTTCTTCATCAAATACTATAAAAATTCGACACATATAAATCCGCGTGTCGGGTTAAACTGTTTGTTATATTTTAGAACAGAGTATATGAATAAAACCAAGGAAAAACTAAGCTCATAAGCATTTGCGTCTTCAAGTGAACCACTGATCAATAACCAATAACAATAATAATAACTCAGATGTTTCTCACAGAATCATAAGTAAATATGAGAGGACAGAATACATCCCGTTTTATCCTCCTATAAACAAGAGAGAAACTGCATACCAACTATTCATCGATAACCAAAAGAAACATTATAACGCCTATTTGGGCAACCCAACTGATACCAACAGAAACTAATGAGGATATGGGAAGAAGAAAACCAGAGAAAGTGGGGGGAGAGACAGGAGAGAAGAGAATAATTCAGGAATGTAGGTTTCTTATATTGCAATGATGACCTCTGCCATTACAACTTACATATTTATACGCAAGTCACATCAGATGGGCCGAACCCCTCTATTGGGCCAGACGCCTCAACTGGGCCGAGAACTAAGACCAGCCCAACGACTGGATCCAGTCCTTATACTATTAGCATGAAATTAACACACATCAAGTCCTCTTTCCTTAATTTCATTCTTGATCCACAAGAATGCCTCATCAATCGAACAGGGGAATTCTCAGGAAACCTGGCCCTCATCAACTGCAGATCTTCCCAGGTAGTGTTCTCAGGCATATACCCTCCCCAATATACCAGTATCTGCACTCCTGCTACATTGTCCCTTCGCACAAGTCTTTTACCCAACACAGCCACAGGCTTACTCTTCTAAATATCGTCAACAACAAAGGAAGTGACGACAGAACTGCTGGTAGCTGATTCAATTCGTTTCTTTAACAGAGAGATATGAAAAACGTTATGGATCGTGACATTTTGAGAAAGAGTCAACCTGTATGCTACCTTTCCCACCCGAGCTAACACCTGATACCGGCCAAAATACTTGGGTGACAGCGTTTGTATAGGTCTCTGAATAACGGACTACCGTCTATAGGCTCTCAACTTCAAGAACACCCAGTCACCCACCTCGAAGCTTCTCTCAGATCTTTCCTTATCAGCCTGCCTCTTCATTTGATTCTGAGCTCTCTTCAAATGGTGCTTAAGAGAGTCCAACAGCTCCTATCTATCATTCAGTACCTGTCCACTGCTTTCACCTTAACATCACCAGCCAAATAAAGAATGTGTTCTGAGGAAGGATGGCCATACACTACTTCGAAGGGAGATCTTTTGATGGCTGTGCGATAGGTTGAATTATTCCACCATTCAGCCATTGGCAACCACGACACCCAGTCCTTAGTCTTCTCGCCCGTCATACACCTCAAGTAGGTTTCTAAGCGTCTATTGAGGACCTCCGTTTGATCGTCTGTCTGTGGGTGATAACTCGTGGAGTGTTGCAACTGGACTCCCATTCTTTTAAACTCCTCCTCCCAGAACAAGCTCATGAAGATGGGGTCCCTATTACTCACAATATTTTTAGTGGTTCCATGTAGTTTGAATACCCCATCGATGAAGATCTGAGCCAGTGAAACAACAGTCAAGAAATGAGGCAAGGCCAGAAAGTGAGCATACTTGCTCAATCGATCCACCACTACTAGAATAGCTTCCTTTCCTTAGGAGTTTGGCAACCCCACTATAAAATCCATTGACAGCTCAGTCCATGTTTCCTCAGGGATGGGCAAGGGTTACAAAAGGCCAGGAGAGGCCAAATTCTCGTACTTGTAACATTGGCACACATCGCATTCCCTTATATAATTATGGACATTTCTAACCATTCCCTTCCAATAAAAAAGCTTATCTGCCCTCTTATACGTCCCTTGAACACCAGAATAGCCCCCCAAGACTGAATCGTGCACTAAGTACAAGATCTTCCTCATCACTTCAGAGAAAGAAGGGATGACCAGCTTTCCCTTTCTCCTACGGTAGCCACCAGACCATGAATAATGGGGGTGGGAAGAGGGATCTACCTCCAGATCAGCAATAATCTTCAGCATTTTTGGTCTTGTCTTTCATGCTTCCTGGATGTCTTTGAGTTGTGCTGCAGACAAGGCTCCTACCAGGAAATTCATTAGCTGGCCATAAGTCATCCTCGATAGGGAATCAGCAGTCACGTTATCCCCCTCTTTATTATAATACACCTCAAAGTCATATGTCATTAATTTAGTCAACCATTTAAGTTGACTAGGAGAGTGTAGCCTCTGCTGCAACAGATACCTGAGGCTTTGATGATCAGTGGACACCTTGAAGTACCCTCCCAGAAGATAAGGCCTCCACTTCTCCACTGCAAATACCAAGACAAGCAGTTCCTTGTCGTACACAGAGAGGGCTTGGTTTCTGGGTGAAATGGAAGTGCTAATATAGGTTATGGGGTGCCCCTTTGTCATTAGCACAACCTCGATTCCTGCACCTGAAGCATCAGTCTCCACAATGAACTCCTCTTCGAAATTAGGCATAGCCAAAACTGAAGCCTTAGTCATAACCCTTTTCAACTCATCGAAACTGCCTTGAGCTTCTTCAGACTAAGTGAACCCGTCCTTGAGCAAGTTGGTTAATGGCTTACTCAGCTCATATACCCCTCAATGAAACGCTTATAAAACCCTGTCAACCCCAAAAATCCCTTCAGTTTCTTCACATTCATGGGTGGAGGCCAATCCAGCATTGCTGCAATTTTCTTAGGATCTGTTGATACCCCTTCAGCTGATATGATATGACCCAGATACTCCACTTGAGAAGACCCAAATACGCACTTGCTCCTCTTAGCATACAGCTCATGCTGCCTTAGGATGGTCAATGCCACCCTCAGATGAGATAGATGGGACTCCCAAGAGGGACTAAAATGAGAATATCATCAAAGAAAATCAAGATGAATTTTCTAAGGTGATGTTTGAACACATCATTCATCAAATTTTGGAATGTAGAGAGAGCATTGGTAAGGTCGAATGGCATGACTAGGAACTCATCATGACCCTCATGAGTCCTAAAAGCAGTTTTTGCAATATCAGAGGGAAATATTCTGATTTGATGGTAGCCAGATCTGAGGTCTATCTTGGAATAAACTATAGAGCCATATAACTCATCCAAGAGCTCTTCGATGACTGGAACTGGGTATTTATTTTATTTATAGTGTTTTTGTTAAGCTTCCTATAGTCTACACATAGCCTCCATAAAGCATCTTTCTTCCTCACCAACACTTGGGGAAGAAAAGGGGCTGAGACTGGGCCAGATCACACCAGCTTCCAGCATCTCCTTAATCAGTTTCTCTATGACACCCTGCTGCATGGCAGGATACCTATATTGTCGTATGTTGATGGGAGAAACCCCCTCCCTCAAAGGAATTTGGTGGTCATAGGTTCTTAGAGGCGGTAACTTTTGACGGTTTTGGAAGGGTCAGCAAACTCCTCCAACAATTCATGAAGTTGAGATGTATATAGGTTGCTGGATTCAGGCAAGGCTAAGACATAGGGAGTGAGTCGACCATTTTTGTGGGGTTTTGTGTACAGGGCTAAAAGAGTGGATAAGGTAGGGTCAAGGTTTTATGTGGTGCTAAGGTCATGTACTTCAGGCACAAGAGAAGAGGAATTAAACCTCACAAAGAGCTGGAGTGCATATACCTGTCCTGTGGCAGGATTCCTTACCAACTTCTCCAACTGATCTCCCTCCATCAACTGTAACTCAGCATTCTTCAGGCCCTTGACTACTTTCCTCTTCCCCTTATAACTGAACTCCATCTCAAGTTGGGCAAAATCCCAGACAATCCTCCTTCTAGTCGATAGCCACTGAATTCCCAGCACCATTTCACATCCTCCCAAGGGCAACAACAACATGAAGAGGTCTCACTATGTCTTCTACTACACAACCCAACTTCTTGGCTGCCTTCTCATCTAGGAAGTTGTGAGTCTTTCCCGAATCAACCAGTATCTAAACGGGTTTTCCATTCACTGACCCTGTGAGCCTCATGGTCTGATAACTGCTACACCCAGCCAAAGCATAGGTGGAGATCTGCAGGGCCTCCACCTCCTGAATAGCCTCTTCCTCCTCTTTATCAGATTCAACCCTTATTTCCCCTTCCAGGGTGTCCTCATGGATGTCAATCATCTTTATTTGTCCCTTCCTACACCTTGACCAGGCACGAATTGCTCATCACAGAAAAAACATTGGTTCTTCTCTCTCTTCTCTCGGATTTCCCTTTCAAAGAGGGTACGAAATGGTTTATTTGAAAGGTAGGTGTTTCTAGGTGAGGATCCAGGGTTGGGATAGGATCTGGGTTGAAGGGAGTCTAGGGAATAGGAAGGAGAGGTGGGATTTGTGTTTTTTTTTTCTGTATCATGGGTAGGGAAGTTTCTTGTAGTTTGGCTAGGGATATGGCATGGGGTAGGGTTTGGGGTTGGAACATACGAACAGATAGCTGGATCTCCTCTTTCAACCCACTCATAAAGTGACTCACTGCATGTTCCTCGGAGAGATCCACCCTATTAAGGAGCGTATCGAACACATCATGATATTGTTAGACAGATGCCTCTTGTTTGAGGAGTTTCAATTCAGCCACAGGGTCCGAGAGTGGTGATGAATCAAACATAGCCTGGATCGCCTGACTATACTCCTCCCATTCAGGCCACCCTCCTTCTCTTCTCAACTTCATGTAGGACTGGTGCCACAACAAAGCCTTACCATCCAAGTGAATGGAGGTTATGCGAACCCTGCTCTGTGGGTTGGCTTCTTCCACATCAAAAAGCTATTGGCACTTGTACAACCATCCCTTAAAAAGCACTTTCCTCAAACCCAGGGAACTTAATCTTGGCCAATCGACCCAACCCGTTATGAGGAGCAAACTGAGGTTTAGGGTTTCGATGATAATTACCACCTGGTGCTGGAGGTCTCTGGTTCATCTCACGTTGTTGGATGACGAGTTGTTGTTGCTGGATGTGCAGGCCAACGAGATTCTCCTTCAACTACGCCAACTCCCTTTCACTTCGTTCCATATTGCCCGTGATCATCGATCGCAACTCTCCCATGACTACCTGCAATTGTTTGGTTAATTCCTCCTCCATGACGCGTTTGCATTCTTGAAGTCGAGTGTCATCCGCCATGAACCTCGTTTTGATACCAAATTGATACCAAAGGAAACTGACGAGGATTTGGGAAGAAGAAAACCAGAGAAAAGGGAGAGAGAGAGAGAGTCAGGAGAGTCAGGAAAGAGGGGAATAATCGGGAAATGTAGATCTGTTATATTGTGATAATGACCTCTGCCATTACTACATATTTATAAGCAAGACACGTCCAATGGGCCGAACCCCTCTACTGGGCCAGACGCCCCAACTGGGCTTTGAACAAAAAACAGCCCAACGAACCGGATCCAGTCCCTATGCTATTTCCTCGATGAAGCGCTCATCTACACCGAAACCCTAACCCTAACCGTAATTCTCAGCCTCTTCGCTTCCCTTTGCCGTCGTCGAAGCATCGTCTCTCCATCGAACCTGGCTGGGGCTGCGGTGTACGAGTCGTCGGCGGAGTTTCTTTTTGGTGGTGGTGGTGATGGTTTGGGGATTGGGAAGATTAAAAGGAATGTGGTTTGGGGAGGAGTATTCGGCGTCATTGGTGATTGATCGCGATGAGATTGTTGTCGAACGAGAGGTGTGACGATGATCAGATGATCGCATTGTGTTGCTAGGGAGAACTGTGTTTCGAGTTTGTCATTTGTGTTGTCTTCTCCTTTGGTATCTTGTAATTTTGTGTCAAGTTGAGATATTGCCAATATGCTCGTTTCATGTAGTCTCTGGTAGACTTTGAGGATTCAACGGCAACTTTGTTGAATGCAATAATACGAATGGCATTGTTTGCCTTTTTATTGGCTGCGGTTGGACACTGTCCTATTGTTGGAGAAAAACCAGTTAAGATGATCCTTGTATCCTCTCTGCGAGGTGTTAGTATGGTTTATGCTACTAGGCTCTAGCTTTCTAGTCACCACTTCCCTGTGTATTCGACATGGTTGGTTTCTGTAGGTTTGCATATTTGTTTTGATACGCTTTCTATTCGTTGTTCATAGAAGATTAAGGAGTAGAAAATTCTGTGATAGGATTGGGATTCTTGGGAATTGTGCCTGATGATTGACTTCAGTAATGAACTTGCCGCCCGTGATCTCTTCCTTCTATACACTTCTTATTAATATACATGATGTTTTTCCTGGTGTGCTAAATCTTTCTGAAGCGGTAAAGAGTCCGTTTTTTGGATTTTTTCCTGAGTGAAATCGCTTTGTGGTTTCTCAAATGTTTGCCCAAGGTTCCAAATTGACGAGCATAGTATGGCTCCAGTTCGCACGTGGCCTGAAGTATTGCAGAACAGGTTCTGCATATGGCCATGATGAGTGAAGAAGAGATTAACCGGATGGATCGCAACACAACACGGCGTTGATTAGATCCTTGCTTCCTCCAGGCACTATTTCCAGGTGATTGCTTCACTCGCCGCTAACTCTACACAGTAACTACAACTTGTTTCTCTGTCCTGGCTCATATAGTTTTCTTTCAGGGTCTTTAGTTTTTAGCATTGGTCTTAGAATTGATTGACTACATTTCTACCTGTTCAATGTTGTAGGCAAATTTATTTGGGCACTCAACAAGAACCAATGTAAATAAGACAACATAAGATAGTAATTTGTTGGTTAAGTTAGAAAAAAAAAGGAAAGGAAAACCACCACAGTACTCCTGGTGTGTATTAATTTTGGTAGTTTTGATGGATTTCACATATAGCCATTGCTGAAGTTATGGACACTTCAATTTCAGACTTCTATCCTGGTGTGTTGGCTGATCCATACCATCTAGTGGCATCTTTTGAGTTTTGTTATGAGAGGTTTGCGAGGGCAGACCAACCTCGTTACAATATCCTAAATAGTGTGTTAATTCAGAAGTCTTGTCCTCTGAAGTCTATCGAGCTGTTATGGAATCTCTCAAGCTTGAAGCTAACAGGATCCTCTAGGTTTTTGAAGAAGTGTTTGTGCCTTCTATCACTATATCGCTACAAAGCAAAATAGAAGCCATTCATATGGGATCATCCTAAATTACACAAGTACATATAGCTGGATTTGTTACCATAACTGTTTGAGGTTGATAACATGTTTTGGATAGTGCATGTGGTAGAGGGAGATTGTCAAGTGTGGAATTCCTACATGTTTTGGACGGTGCTAAATTACGTAAGTGCATAAAGTTGGGTCTTGTTCCTGTCATAAGTTTATCACCAGCACAATATTATGGAATTTCCTTCACCGAATAGTTTCAGCATGGACCTTTGGGATAGGATTTCTTACATGTATCGTACTAGTTTCCAGGCTTGCCTATCGCGCTATAAGAGATCAGGTGAACTTGGGATTCTTCTGAACTTCTTGTTAGGATCTGATCAACATTAGGACTTATCTCAATCCTCTCCCGTGAATATAGTATGTGTTTGAATTGCATTCTATGTAAATTTGTGTGATCTGCTTGAGACACTGCCTTGACGTACAATCTTACACTCATTGATTCACTCATTGCAAGAAGAGTCCTGGCATTCTTTTTCATGATATGAAACTGCTGGACGGCCTTTGGGCTTTGATATGATATATACTTTTGCTGCCTATCTTTTTCTTAATGTATCGTATGCAACCTAAATACTGATAATAACCTTTATGAGGAAAAGGATAGCATTCGCTCGGCCCGCAGATGATTGTAGCATTGTTTTTCTATGTGGTTGTCCTGAAAAGATTTTAAGCATTTCCTTTTATTTGAAATACTAAATCATGTGTCCTCAGTGACATACCTCCACTAACTCGTTTTTTTATTCATCGCTATTGATGTTCAGATCTAAGTTTTGGTTGGAACTCCTTAGACGTTAGGTTTCTTATGGAACCGACCAATGAAATGTCAATTTTTTGATTGGAAGTCCTAGAAAAAACTAGTTAGGGAAAAAGATTCTTCTTTTTTAACATTGTGAAAACGCTTTCTTATTTATCAAGCGATTCTCTGTACAAAACTCTCCTAAACTCATGATTGAAGAAGAATTTGAGGGTCCATTTCGTTTAATTTTTAAAAAAAATTCAAGACTTACTATTAACTTGAATAAATCACACATACTTCATAGGTAACATGATTTTGACTTAGGAAAAATGACATTTAACCCTTTTAAATTATCGAACCGTGACTGCTAAGTATAAAAATAAGTACTTAACCCTTCTATTGTTAAAATAAATCATATTTTTTTGATATAAAGTTACATTAAAAGAAATTCATAAGAAGATCAACGACATATTCTTCGCTAACTTAAAAAAAAAATTGGATTATTTTGGGACGAAACACTATCTGGAGGAGTGATAAGGAGTCAACTGTATAGTTTTGAAGTTTGGAGAGGTGATGCATAACTGTGGAATAGTTCAAGGGGAACACCTGGAAAATGCTTTTGAGTCATAAACGAACCTTTATACCTACACTCTTTTGAGGTTAGTACGTCAAAAATAGTGTTTCAGTTGTACTCTTCACCACAGAAAATTTTGATAGTAAACTCCATTTAAGTGCAGGAACCTACCAAACCATTATCAAGATAACATAACTGAATCTTAGGACATCTAATCAGAATATTCAGGATACAAGGGCAGAATTTCCTGGATACAAAAAGTAGTGACCCAAGACTTCAGGAAACTTTGGTCCAGGATTTAGAGAGTTACCTTAATATATCACTGTCTTGCTGTGAAGCTGAGATACACCGCCCCGCCCTGCTCTGCTTCTTTGGCGAACAACAAAGCCTAGGTGGCAAAAGGGTCTCGCCTGAGATGCCTCTCGGCTGAGATAGGAGGTCTGATGTTGGTGTGTAAGATACTAGGGTCTGGGGATTGTGCTACTCCAGAAGTCTTATACCTGCCCTTGCTCAGGAGCCGACACCTCCTGATCAAGGCCTGTCCTTAAACATTGCTTTGAAATTCAAGTTGGGAGGTCTCTATGTCTTTAGTTTCCCTGGTTCGTTAACTAGTACAACCATTTTTGCTTCTAAGGCACAGGAAACAACACAAGTATGTGTAAGCTTTGGTGCATCTTTTGCTTGACCTCGTTGACATTTTGCGGCATTCGTGACTATGATATCTTTGTACAGCTAAACCAATGCTAAAACATCCTTCAAATCAGGACCATAAGAAAATGATGTGAATCAATCTTTTCTCCTTTAATCTGAGTATAAATGAAATCAGAGGTACCGAGCAAATAAAGAACCTCAAAAGTCATTGATCTTTCTGGTTGCTTCATTTGATCAAATATTGATCAAATGGCGCCATTTGAGAAACAATTTGATACTTGGACTCCCCAATTCCTCGTTGTAACACTCATTGTCCCGCTGCTCTTGTTTCAGCTGCTGATCAAGAAAGATCATCCGAGGAGGCTGCCTCCTGGCCCAAGGAAGCTCCCAATAATCGGCAACCTTCACCAAATCGGTCACCCACTTCCCCTCTGCCTTCAACGCCTTGCGGAGCAGCATGGGTCTCTCGTGATGCTTCAGTTGGGGACGGTTAGAGCACTTGTCATCTCATCAGCTGAGGTGCTCCAAGCTGTTATCAAGTAGCATGATCTTGTCTTCTCAGGCAAGCCGGTGTCTTAAGCGTGGAAGAGGCTGAGTTACGATTTCCATGATGTTTTCTTTGTGTCGTATGGTGAGTATTGGAGACAGGTGAGGAAGATCTCGATCTTGGAGCTGCTTAGTACCAAGAGAGTCTAAGTCTTTTCATTCTGTGAGGATGGAGGAGGTTGCGCATGTGTGCGAAGTGATAGCTTCCTCTCGAGGGCCTATTAATATCAGTGAGCTGATGGTTTCCTTGGCAAACAGTGTGATTTGCCGTGAGGCATTTGGAAGGAAGGATTTTGATGAAAAGTGTAAGTTCTACGAGCTGCTTAACGAAGTACAGGAGGTACTCGGAACGGTTAATATTTCTGATTTCTTTCCGTGGTTAGGTTGGACTATTAAGATTAATCGGTTTGAAAAGAAAGTGGAAAAGGTTTTTAAAGCGTTGGACCTGTTTTATGATGAACTGATTGATGAACATCGTGATCGATCACGGATTGGAGCCGACAGCTCTCACATGGATTTTGTTGATGTTCTTGTTGCTGTCCAAGGCGATGATAAGCAAGTCATCAAACTTACTGTTGATCAAACCAAGGGAATTCTCATGGTATGACCTCGTTATATTACTAGCATTCCATCTTTGATAGAAAGTTGCTCATTGTTCGAGTAATGAGTTCATCGAGTTAGATTACTTACTCGTGAATTCATTGCTCATGAGAAGGCACAAGATTGGTAGTCTCTTGCTCCATGAACCAACACAACATTATTTACAAAATCGTTCTTGGACCATACTGTTTTCAGGAATCTCTTAGAATGTTTTAAGTTTACTCCGAGAGCTGGAGTGATTGTCAGTCTTTCTGTTCTTATATATGGTTCATGCTACTGCAGAGCATATTGACGGGAGGCACGGACACTTCCTCGTCAATTTTGGTGTGGACAATGACAGAATTGATGAAGAGTCGGGCAAGCATGAAAGCACTTAAAGACGAGTTGACGAAAGTTGCAAATGGGAAGGACATGATCGAAGAGACCGATTTTCCTCAACTTGAGTACCTACGCATGGTGTTGAAGGAGTCATTTCGACTTCATCCTCCAGTCCTACTAGTTCCGAGAGAAACCATTCAGGATTGTGAGATCAGGGGATATGAAATCCCTGCAAACACGAGGGTGTTTTTGAACGTGGGAGCCATCAGTAGGGATCCGAACACCTGGGAGGATCCACTCATATTCAGGCCAGAAAGGTTCTTGAACAGCTCCATCGATTTCAGAGGACAAGATCTCGAACTGATACCATTTGGAGTTGGGCGACGAGGTTGTCCTGGAATCAATATGGCGCTGCCACTTGTCGAGTTAGCACTTGCGAACCTTGGGTATCGTTTCGACTGGAATATGCCTCCAGGTATGTCGCCAGACGACATTGATATGGAAGACTCTCTTGGGGTTACGATCCAGAAAAAAAGGCCGCTTATGCTGGTAGCTAGTCCCAGGACACCCTTACGTACTTAAGCATGAACCCTTTGTATTCACATCTGAAGCATACGAATCCACTCGAATGCTTTTGTTACGTATAACTAGACCCGAGAAAATAAAGTGCCATGTATACACATATCGATGCAACATTTATATGATCTGCGCCGTGAAAAGCGCTTAAAGATGGGTGTTGTTCGGTCTAAATTTACTACTTCCTTCAGATACTATGAACACTTATTTTCGTTGTTACTATTTGTCAAATATTTTACGTGCTTCGTGCCTTTTACGTACATAGCACTGATGCCTCTCATATTGCATGGAGGTTTTCCATGTTTTTTTCATGATAATGAAACTGATTTCAATCGCAAAGTTTCAAGAGAAATCTTAGGAATCTGGACCACGCTTGATATGGAGTTGATGGTCAGGTCATACTTTTGTTGCAATAAGTTATCTTTTTTCTGAAGATTACAATCTCATATACTACCAATTGTAACCTTGTTCTATGAAGGTTATTGTCATGCCTGAAACATATTAACTATAACTCATGAAATACGACATTACATGAAAATAATACTTAAATATTAACGAAGTGTATTATAACATGGAAAACAGGAGTTAATGAAGGATGAGAAACTACCCTGATCACTTGATTAGGAAAATAATTGTTTATTATTGAAGTAATTGATTCTTTCAACGGATTTGACATATATGAGCTTATTATGAAGGGGTTAAGGGGGCGGTGACAACGGGGTGGCTTTCCCGTATTATCAATTGATAGTGGAAACCTTTTAGCCTTCTTGGTTGTAAAGCTAGCTAGATGGACCACAAGTAAATGCGATAAAAAGGGAAAAGTTTGGACACCATCAAGATCATGAGGTGCGTAGCAAAGCACACTCCACCAGTTACATATCAAATGTAGTCCGCCAAACTTCATAGGGGAGACAATCGGGGAGCCCATGTTACACTCATATGAGAAATTAATTTTATTAAAAATTTAAATAATGATAAAAATATCTTAATAAATACGAATCTAACACTTATATTGGGACACATAGCATCGCAACACCTCGTGACATTACAAGTGCAATGTATCATCCAATGTTGCAGGAATTTCATCAATGGAGTGTCATGCTTCTCGCTTTCATCTTCGCCCTCACGTTCATCGTCAGGAGATCACTTCAACCAAGGAGGAAGTGGAAAATCCCTCCTGGACCAAGAAAGCTTGCTATTATAGGAAAACCTTCATCATATCAGTCATCCTTTTGCCCTTTCCCTCCAACGCCTCGCCAAACAAGATGATTCGCTCATGGTGCTTCAGTTAGGGATGATTCAAGTGATTACTGTCTCCTTGTCTATCATGTCGAACAATGAATGAGTGAGACAGAGATCAAACTTGTGGTCCCATGTCACGGCCTGCTATGATACTATATTAATAAATCAGTTATATCGAAAATCTGAATCGATGATAATAGACCCAAAAGTATATATCTAACATGGTGAGTATTGGAGACATGTGAGGAAGGTTGCACTCGGAACTGTTACACCAAAGAGGGTGAATTCTTTCCGCTCCCTGAGAGAAGAGGAGGTGGCCAAGTCATGTGAATTGATAGCTAGGCTTTGTTAATGTAAGTGAGCTTATTGTGACGGGCTAGCTAAATTTGGAATTGGGCCCAAAATAAAACCCAATCCAAGACGACTCAAAGGTAAGTCCGTGATGAGTTCTTGAAGGTCCAAGAGAAAGGCCCATCAAGAAGGAGGCCCAAGTTCTACAGAATTCTTCAACATTGCGGAAGACTCTGGAGAATTGTAGAACCTTGTAGGTATCTAAATACCTTTGTAAAGTATTCTAAAAAACTCTAGGAGAAGTAGAGTTCTAGGTTATTCCATAGTATTGTATATAATGAGTTGTTTGCTCATTTTTCAAACAATCAAATCCTCCAAGAGATCCCACAAAAACCCGAGAGCAATACAACGTGTTTTCCTCTCACAAAACTTGTTCTAAGTTTTCATTCTTTCTTCGAGTTCTTACTTAGTCATTTGGCGTTGGAGTTAGGCTGAGGTCAAACGAAGGTGAGAGTAGTTTGAGTGCCACACGGTCTTGAAAATCTAACCCCGTGACATTATGATTTCCTTAGCAAATTATGTGATCTATCGCGTTGCGTTTGGAAAGAAGGATCATGCTCGGGAGTATGGATTTCATTGGCTTCTTCATGATTGGGAGCAAGTGGTAGGCGAGTTTAATAAGTTTGGATCAATAAGTTTAACGGGTTTGATAAGAGATTGCAGAAGAGCTTTAAAGGGTTCGACAGGTTAGCACCATGAGCGACGATCTTGTCATGGAGTTGATAGTGGTCACAAGGACCTCGTCGATGTTCTTCTTGATGTGCTAGTTGATCGCGATCAGTCTATCATTCTCACCCATGATCAAATCATGGAAGTTCTCACGGTTGTTTTTTCACTTGCAACTATTATCCAAAATATCGTAGTTTCTATACATGTATTTCTTTTCTGGTTTTGTAGACAGTATTGATAGCGGGATCAGACACTTCAGCAGCGACAATAGTTTGAACGATGACAGAGTTGGCAAAGAATCCAAAAACCATGGAAACACTACAAAAAGAGGTCACGCGAGTTGCTAACGGGAACGACATAATCGAAGAAGAGAGCGATCTTCCTAAACTCGACTACCTACACATAAGGAGTCATTTTGACTTCATCCACCACTCCCTATAATCACAAGACAAACCATACAGGACTGCGAGCTCATGGGGTATGGAATCCCTGCAAGGACGACGGCATTCATCAGCGTTCCTCTTCTGCTTGTAGCAACTCCCAGGACTAGGAAGGCATAACTAAGTTTTTGCCGCGGTTATAAATATATACCGCATAACATGATTTATTCACGATAAGTACTCTATTCTAGGTCGTTGCGTTGTACATATAGGCGGACGGGAGCAAACGTATTTTTGTGTAGCCGTTTGGATATATTCGACTATCACAATTAACCAGATTTCTACATCACGATTGTCGTTTTAAGGCAACACCATTCATTTGGTTTTAAGTACTGTCGTCGCGTATAACCCTTGGAGCGATATCAAAGTTAAGACTTGGAATCACGAACCGACTTTTGGATAATCTAATAAAACGACCACTTGGTTATGTGTTATTCTTGGTTCGGTTTGTCAACGATGGTGAGAAAATAGGTTACTCAACCTTAGAAATAGACCCGAGCCCAAGCATGCTAAACGACATAAGAGAAAAACAGGATTGGACAACTTTGGGCGGCGTCTTGCTGTCTTTGAAATGAGTTTTGATTCTGAAGCTCTTTTTTCGATTCAGTTGACAAAGGAATCCAAATTAGCATGCTACTCCTTCTTTTCCATAAAAAACTTAAAACGGTTTGACCGAGTGCGGGTGAATCTTGATCCTAGTTATGGAGCAATCAAATATTGTCCTTGCATAGATTTGTCGTGGTATAAATAATATACTTTTGTATGATAGATGTTACTGGACGATCGAATATCGTCTGATATTAAAACGATGTTTACAAAATACTCGTGTAATAGTATAAAAAAATCAAATTGTTGTACTCTATCTGATCCAAAATAATTATAACAGATTAACTGTGCGTATTTATTGACTATAAATCAAACATCATGACGATCAAACGTAATTTTGTAAATTTATTGTGAAACATTAATGATTATATAAATTACGTATTTGAACTTAATACATATTGCGTATCGATCAAACATGATTTAATTAAAAAAATAAATTTGTATTCATGTCATCCGGTATATAAAATAATGTAACATAATATATATTATAAAATATGTGAAATTAAAAAAATTATAAAAGAAACGATCTCCCAGGAATGTCAAATTAACGAGGGTCTAACAGCAGCCTCTGTGGTCGTCACTCCTTTCAAAGTCTGTATCGAACGGTCCCATTCCTACTGTGCTACCCAAAATTACACTAGCCAGGCCCAAACTCTCTCCAATTCCATTTTCCCTTTCGCGCCTTGTTGTTCCTCTCCCGTTCATCCCCTCAACTCTCCCCTCTCACCATCTCACCGTCTCCGATGAAGATGTCATCTCCATTCTCCCCCTCTCCATATCTCTCCTTTCCCCCAAACCCTAACCATAACCCTTACCCTAATCGAAACCCTAACCCTGATCGAACAAGCTTCTCTATCCACTCAAATCGAAACCCTAATCGAACACGATTCCCAATCCACCCCAATCATCGCCGCCTCTCCTTTCCTCTCATCACATCACTTCATCCAATTAAATCCACGCTGACGAACTCCTCCTCGACCTCGACGACGACGACGACGAAGGAGATTATTGCGGCCCCTAGGCTGAGGCGACTGGTCTCGGAATTCGAGAATTTGGGGACGGCGGCGGAGAAGTTGAGGAGAGTGATGGAGTACGCGGCGAGGATGCCGAGGATGGAAGAGAGGAAGAAAGTGATGGAGAATAGGGTGATGGGGTGTGTGGCGCAGGTATGGGTGGATGTGATGATGGATGAGGAAGGGAGGGTTAGGATTGAGGCGGATAGCGATTCGGAGATGATAAGAGGGTTTTGTGGGTGTTTGATTGAGGTGTTGGATGGGGCGTGGCCGGAGGAGGTGGTGGGTTACGAGGCAGAGGAGTTGGGGGAATTGGTGATGGGAGGGTTGGGTGGTAGAGGGAGGGGGAATACATGGGGGAATGTGTTGGTTGCTATGAAGAAGAGGACTAGGGGTTTGGTGGCGGAGAGGGAAGGAAGGGTGGCGGTTGGGGAGGAGTTTCCGTCTCTCATGATTGGGCGGGATGGGATTGTTGCGAAAGGGAGCTATGCCGAAGCTCAGGTGAGCTGCGCTGTTGGTATCTGCGAAGTTACGATCATCTTTGTCATGCTTTATATTGTGAAGAGATTGGATTAGTGGTTGAGGGTAGCGTCAATAAAAGATATGATCAGAGCCACAGTTATGATGGTGTATTTGGGCCCGCTATACCACCGATAAGGAGTTGTGAAACAAAGGAGAGATTGCCAATGAAGAAGGTTGTGGAAGGCCTTTAACGGGATTAATGTAAACCTGTAATAATTTGATCTGCCATTGTACGAGTCTTTGGTTTATTGCCATTTGGCCATGCCTTTTGCTTTTGGTTTGCAAGTAGGTGTGATTATATCGTTGCAAGTGATAGACGTCATCCCAGAGTATTGCCTCTTAGACCTGTTGAAGAGCTGCCTCGCAGCCCCTTATGTTGAATGTCTGGTCAGGAGATTCTGCTCTTTTCTTATTAGAATCCTGTTGGCCTTATGCTTCTTGCTTTCTACTAAGCATTCCAGCTACATATCTACATTGAGGTCCAAAAGAGCTTTTGTTCATGACTTCATTCCATTGAGATCCGAATCAGGTGATATATCAGTGAGATTGTTTAGTGAATATAGGTTAAAATGAGTAGTAGTATACAATTAATCACTGCACGGGTGTTCATTTATGGTGAAAAGTTGGTCAGGCGATGCTGCTGTTTTCTTAGTAGCATCCTGGTACTGCTTGTGTTTCTAGCTTTCTACTCACTAATCTAGTTGTATTGGAACAAAGAGAACCGAATGAGCTTTTGTTCATTCCATGTGCCTTTTGGACATGGTTGGAATCCTAATTCTTTGTGTAGTTTGTGTGCAGGCTAGGTACTTATTTCCTGATGAATCAACTGTTAACGAACTTGTGAAAGTGCTGCGGGAAAAAGATATCGGCATTGTTGCCCATTTCTACATGGATCCAGAGGTACAAGGCGTTTTGACTGCTGCCCAGAAGAATTGGCCACATATCCACATTTCTGACTCTTTGGTTATGGCTGATAAAGCAGTGAAGATGGCTGAAGCTGGTTGTCGGTTCATTGCAGTATTGGGTGTTGATTTTATGGCGGAAAATGTCAGAGCAATCCTTGACCAGGCTGGCCATCAGAAGGTAAAAATTACTGTCTGAGCACCATACTAAGGTGGAAGAGTTAGAGATGATAACTTTTGAATTGAAGATTTGCTTATCTCCTAGTCAATGCTTTGGAATATGTTACTTGCAGGTGGGAGTTTACAGGATGTCAAATGAAAGAATCAGTTGCTCATTAGCCGATGCTGCTGCTACTCCATCCTATATGAAATATCTTGAGAAAGCCTCGTTGTCTACGCCTTCTTTACATGTGATATATATAAATACGTCGTTGGAGACTAAAGCACTTGCTCATGAACTTGTCCCAACGATAACATGTACATCTTCTAATGTTGTGCAAACCATCCTGCAGGTTTGTCTGTATCCTTTTTTCTTTTTTTTCTTTTTTTTTTGGTCGAAGTCTGTATCCGTTGTTAATATGCTTTCTATAGGGTTTTTTTTGCCTGATTTCGGATAAGAAAATCTTGTCAAGGGAGTAAGGTTCTTGGGGATTATGTTTGACTGTTGGCTTTGGCAGTACCTTACTGCTCATGATCTCATATTTATACACAATGAATTATTATACATCTCGTTTTTATGCCAACTCTTTTTAGACGAATGCTGTTCTCCGACTTTCGTCTAAGGAAAGTTCTTGTGTCCTTCCCAGGCATTTGCCGAAGTTCCTAGCTTGACTGTATATTATGGGCCTGATTCGTACATGGGTGCAAATATTGCGGAGCTGTTTCTACAAATGACCATGATGAGTGATGAAGAAATCAACAAGATACATCCACAACATAACAGAGCATCAATTAGATCCTTGCTTCCTCGGTTGCAGTATTTTCAGGTGAATGCTTCAGTCACTCGCTAACCCTTTTGCAAATAATATAACTTGTTGCTATATCCTGTCTTGACAAGTTTACTTTTGAGGTTTTTATTTCCAGATATGAAGGTTTATGTATTTATTCTCATTAGAGCCACACAATTTCATCATGAGCGAAATGTTGATCTTACTATTGATTATTTACGTTCGATCGTAGTATTGGTTATTTCTATTTGCTTATGTTCGATATAAAGTTATTGGGTGTTTCTTAAATAGCCCATATGCTCATCGTTCCTAAAACGGGCTTATTAAACTATTCTCATTTTGCTTGTTTGGTCTCTAATGCCAGATTGTTCTACATGTCAGGAAGGAACCTGCATTGTCCATCATCTGTTCGGACATGAAGTTGTAGAGAAGATTAACGATTTGTACTGTGATGCATTTTTGACTGCCCATTTGGAGGTTCCTGGAGAAATGTTTTTTCTGGCAATGGAAGCAAAGAGAAGGGGAATGGGGGTAGTAGGCTCTACCCAAAACATACTAGATTTCATAAAACAGAGGGTGCAAGAGGCGCTGGATAGAAATGTTAATGATCACCTTCAATTTGTTTTAGGAACAGAATCCGGAATGATCACTTCGATTGTAGCAGCAGTTCAAACTCTGCTTCATTCTGTGGAGCCCTCAACTCGGAGACCAGATATCAAGGTTGAGATCGTCTTTCCGGTGTCATCCAATTCAGTAACGAAAATGTCGAACGGTCCATGTGATCCCTTTAAATTTGCTGTTGTACCTGGAGTTGCCAGTGGGGAAGGATGCTCCATTCATGGTGGCTGTGCTTCCTGTCCATATATGAAGGTCAGTGATTATCTTGCCCCTTCACCGGTTTCCACATTATTCTAATATTTTTCCTGCCCATGTGAACCCCGGAAAGCATCTATGCTGCAAGTCCCTGGGTCATGTAACATCCCGCAAGCTGTTCAGACTAGGTAAATCACCAAGACAAGTCACCAAGCAGGAAGATGATTGATCCTAAACTAGTGATGTCTTTTAAGTCTTAGCCCCCTGGTCTTTTTGCACTGGTTCTCAAGAAGCTGTTTCAGCTTGGTTGAGTTATATGACGAAGTGAACGACATCATCATGCTAGGAGAGTTGGTTGTTTGTAACAGTTTCGAGTACATCTGAAACCTTGAATGACGATGTTTTGTATATTTCATTACCATGCCAAATTAAAGCCGTACCTGGTCATAAATACATGGTAGAAGTCGTCAAATCTTTTTTCATAGACATGACTGCTTGTCATATAGATTCTGTGACGCTGCCTGATGAGTTGGAAGAATTAAAAGGAACAAGATGTTATATGGTCACCGCTAAATAGAAAAAAAGTTTCCTTCTGTCCTGTATTCTGAAATCATGCTCTTGTGGATCAGATGAATTCCTTAGCTGCCCTTTTAAGGGTTTGCCGACAACTGCCTGATGAAACCCAGCTCCTCTCCGCATATGAGGCGGAGAGGTTCAGTTCACAGACTTCAAGTGGAAAGCCAATCGCCGATGTCGGGTGTGAACCAATCCTGCACATGAGACACTTTCAGGTGAACTTTCCTGATTGATATCTTTTGTGGATGAGCATAATTCCCATCAAAGCATTGCATTCTAATGTTTTTTTTTTTTCGCTTCTTTCTAAACAGGCGACACATGAGCTGCCGGAGAAGCTTGTCCATCAGATAATCCACGCTCATGAAAATGGGAATGCGAGTTGAGAGCGTAACTTGAGTTATACATACTTGTTCTGAGAAGGGTGGTGCTGCTCCAAGTTTGAAGCAGCATTTTGGTCGGATGACATTTTTTTTTTCTTTGTGAGAATAAGTTTTGTTATAGTTTGCCGTTTGATCCCTGTTTCTCTTTTATCATACTAATTCACATTATCTTGATACGACGTAGTAGTTGTGATCTGCCGGTGCATTCAACTACCATCTTAATGATAAAAGTGCACGATGGATGTTGATTGCTTTGCTTTCACCTGAAGCATGGATTTTGAGTGTTGTCTCATTTGTAAGGTTTGCAACTTACATTTGAGTTACCAAAAGCAGGTTATGTATTTGTCTACTGGAACTACACATACCTGAAAGATCAGTATAAGCAACTCGAAGGGTTGCAGACAGATAAACCTTTTATTGCAGATATTGAAGTCTATAATGTATGGATTGGAGTTAGATGATCGTTTCAGCCCTCGGATACTTCTTGAGCCGAGTCTGGTGGAATAACATTCAAACCACAATCATTCTGGCATCTGTTACGTCAAACTCAGTGTTCTTCACCGAGCGGGGGAGTGCTGATCGTCTACTATTGACAACGCTGATCTTATTTAGCTCACACGGACTATCTAAAACATTCGAGTACTCATATTTTTTTGCATCCATTGCGTGTTGGTTAATGTAAATGGCACATATAATGTTTGAGTATGATGTATAATTGAATTTCAGGTTTTCTTGATGTTGAAGTGGTGGGGAAACATAGGAGAACTATCCGCTACGGTATAAGTGTGAACCAGATGAGGAATCTATTTGGAGATATTCAGGTAAAACATGATGCTAATTGTATTTCGATTATGACATGCCTTCTCGATTTGACATTGTCGAGGAATCTAACTCTATTAAAAACCCGAGTTTCGAGTTCATTATATTTTTTATGAACTGATTGTAATAGTTCATTATATTTTTCCTCACGCGAAAGCCCATTTGGACTTTATGTGGACAAGCATCGGTCCGACACAAACCAAGTGTCACACAAACATAATAATTGGGAGTTGTAGAATCGAACTCGTGATCTCACTATCACACCCGTTCTGATACCATGTCGAGGAATCAACTTTATCAAAAGTTTGAACTGATGTTAATAGGCCAATTATATTTTTTTTTGCATCTCAACCTATATTTTTCTACCCTTTCACTATAATGTTATCTGAATAATTTTCTGCACTTTTTTTTTTCCTTCTCCGCAACGTGTATGTGGTTACCGAAAGCTTTACGCGTTTATTTTGCTCCTTTATACTCGTGTTTCCCACTCACAGTCAATTCTTAAGGACTTATTAGCAATATCTTTGTCAGAATTGAGTAAATATCTATCTCATATATAAATTTGTGTGCAAACTACCAAGGAGTTTTCGCTGCAAACTACCAAAAGATTTAAGCCAATTGTTCTCATGGAATTTTCGCTGCAAATATCATCTCCTGTGAAACTTTATTCGTATCACGCTAAGAGCTGGTTGTCGAGGAGGCATAGTTTTCGTTCAGTTGCTCCATGTTTTGTAACCTGTGCTGGGTTCTCAACTGGGGAGCAAGTGAAGGCAAGAAGCACAACCCCTCTTCGTTTTACGCCATCTCGTCAAGATGAGATGTCGCCTGCTCTGTCTATGGGGTCTAAACAGCAGCCGACGAGCAGACGATCGGCGAACTACCCACCAAACATATGGGACTATGACTTTCTGGAGTCTTTGGCATCGACTCAGCAGGTACTCAAATGTTCCTGTAGTTCTGTCTTCTTTGTACCGTACTTTTTGCGACATCAATGGTTCATTCTTTTGGAGTTCTCTTGATTTGGTTCATTTGTCCGCCGATGATTCAGTCCACATATCAATGATATGAGTCTAAACTCAAAAGTTCAGATGCCTGGCAATAGAATAGCCATGATAGCAACTCGTGAATGTTGATGTTCCAGTATTGAACTCCCTTATTGGTTGCTTTGTGTAGCATGTCATACGTCTAGTGTAGAGTTTCGCTGTAGGATTAAATCTACTACAGTTTTTTTCCCCTATAGTTAATTGTTGCATACCTTAAAGGTATCTTCGTCCGTACAGTTCCACGTTTTAAAGATGCTGTCCTTGATTATGATTTTGACATGAAATTAATTGCTTATTGTCTACGAGCCATAAAAAATTGTCCATTCTACAAACAAGCTTGAAATGTTAGTGTTGACGCGTGTCAAGGTCCTATGGGCCATTGGTTCAGTTCTTGAACAGAAGTATTTAGAGCAAAAACTGTGCCATTGCTTCACTTTAGGATAGTTTTAGCATAAAAGCGATAGGATAAGTTTAGTGCTACTCTGTAGGTAATGTTAAGACGCTTTAAATTATAGTTATGTTTACACTTTATTCATTTTAGATCGTTTTTATCTCACCCACATCTTTTTATGGTTCTTTTATTTTCATATGTTTATTTCATTGCATTATATTACATTTTTATTATTTATTTATTGATCTATTTATCTTTTTTTTCTTCTTTTTTGATACATATTGATCTATTTATCTAATTATAAATAGGGAAAACTTGGATTGATTTAAAATCAGATAACATGGTTGATTTTTTTATCATAAAAAAATTCCATAAAATATTGTGTTTTGGAAATATTATTATAAAATCTTCCATGGAATCTTTTTTTTATGGTAGAAAAATTGATTAATTTTAAATCAGTCTCCACGAGTCTTTATTTATAATATATGTTTGTCCAGACGTTTTGTTTCATTGTTGATGGCATTAGAAAACAGTGTTTTGTTATTAATTTTATCCGCAATAGATAAGATTGCGTACATCACATCCTTGATACCCTGTCCTCGACGGAAATAGTTGGGTTTGTTTTGTTGTTGTTGTACTTGTACCTTTGCTTCGTTAAAGACCGTTGCTCTGAGATGGTTATTGAAGTGCGTCTGAGTGAGTTGGGCCGCTATTTCAATTTCATATAGTACTTGACTGTTCAGATCCCTTTTTTTTTTTTTTTGTGGCTGTTTGGGTTTCCTTGTTGTCTGACTACCTCTATTTGATTCTACCTATACACAGAAACGTGCAAATTATCACGATGTAGAGAAGGGACTGGAAGAAAATGTTAAGAAGCTGGTGCAAGAACGGCAAACAGAACAGTTGGCTTTGCTAACTCTCATCGACGACATACAAAGGTTAGGAATCAGTCATCGATTCCAGGAGGATATCGCCCAGGCACTCAACAGACTGTATTTATTAAAGAATAGAACTGAAGAGAATGGTCTCAATGCAACTGCTCTCCGCTTCAAGCTTCTTAGACAACATGGCTTCGCAGTCTCAGCAGGTACCTAGCTTGACCTTATGTCAAATATTTATCGATGGTCGCTGATCACATTAGTCAAGCTTGTAAAATGTTTGATTGCTTTTAACCGAGCCTTGTGATTCTAATATTGTAAAATTTAGAAGTACTATTAAGAACATTAATCTTGTTGTTTAACTATTTAAGGAACTCCTAACAGTGATGGAATTGGCAGATGAAGAGTTCGGGAAATTCAAAGATAGCGAGGGCAAATTCATGACTAGCCTATGCAGTGACGTCCACGGCTTGCTGAACCTGTATGAAGCTTCATATTATGCATTTGAGGGAGAGTTCCTTCTGGATGAAGCTAATGCCTTTGCACAGAAGCATCTAATTAAACTGAAAGATGTGGTCGAGGATCGATCACTTGAAGATCGGATTGCTCGCACATTGGACCTTCCTTTGCATCACCGGTTGCCAGTTGTTGAAGCAAAGCACGCTCTCGAGACGTATAATGGAAATCTATCTCTTCGTGAAATTGCAAAGTTGAACTTCAACACCACGCAGTCGATGTATCAGAGTGAGCTCGCGGAAGTTATAAGGTAATAGGTGATAGAAGAAACGCTATTTAAATGTTTTGCTAATATGTTTAACAACGTGGCAGTGAATCTCTTATTGATCTTCTGATCGTGTTGTATGATTCTACTGTTTCGACTTCCAGGTGGTGGAGACAGTTGGACCTGCCAAATAAACTTGGATTCTCGAGGGATAGGATAGTTGAAAATTTCAACACAGCGGTTGTAATGGCCCCAGGACCTCGAGATGGTGATTGTCGCAAAGCAATGGCAAAACTGACAGCAGTCTTATGTGTTATCGATGATATCTACGATGTGTATGGGTCTCTTGAAGAACTCAAACTATTCACTCTTGCAACTGAAAGGTACTTTTTCTCTTAACTTGATCGTTATCCTTCTCACTGGCTAGTTTATGTAAAAAAATATCTGATATTAGATTTTAATGTGGAAATGAGAGGCTGCATATTGCAACTACAGCTACCAGCAGCATAGTTTTACGCATATTGTGGCTATAGTATACGTAGTTACTTGCTGGCATATATACTATGCACATAGTCATTTATTATAACTCATACATGCGGATCCACGTTTTCTATATACATCCATATAAACTGTAGACAATTCATTGTGCTAACCGCAGTGTCGATGGATCAATATGTTTGTAGTGTAGTTGTTTTGTAGTTCAACCATATACTACACGGTATGGCTCAGTATCTGATTCAAGTTGGTATGTCACGGTATGACTGCAGATGGGATGTGAATGCTATTGATGAGCTTCCAGAGTACATGAGGTTGAGCTTCCTTGCTATGTTCAACTCTGCTAATGAGATGGCTTATGAGATTATGAAGAAAACAGGATTCAATTGCCTTCCCTACATCAAGCAAGGGGTAAGAAAATAGCGTCAATATTAATCGATTCGATCGGACTTTCACTTTTTATCACGGTGTGTTATTCCTGTAATCTTAAGTGCATCTTTGCGGAATATTACTCATCTTGAAATGTGCTTGTGATAACTATAGTTTTTCTTCACTTATGCAGTGGTGTGATCTGTGCAAGGCATATATGACAGAAGCAGAGTGGTACTTCGGCAAGCAAGTGCCAACATTCGAGGACTACTTGGAAATTGGATGGAAATCGATCGGAGGCGTTATCTTGTTTCGTGCTGCATATTTTTATTCAGATATGAAGTTCACGTTAGAGTCACTTGGTCACTTAGAAAACCTCCATGAGGCCATCCGTTACTCCTGTATCTTGAGTCGCGTTATAAACGATTGGGGCACCGAAGAGGTACAAATGTGTATACATATACAGGCACAAGTTAGTATCTTTAAGCATCATAACCGATCAAATGACTATTTTCTTACAGCGAGAGCAAGAAAGAGGAGACGCTGCTAAGTCAATCAACTGTTACATCCACAAGACAGGTGCGACTGTGGAAGATGCTCGGAAGCACATGAAGTCAGTGATTCAAGAGAACTGGAAGAAGTTCAACAAAGTCGCCTACGGTGATTCACCTCCATTTTCAAAGGCCTTTCTCGAGTTGATCGCAAACTTTCCTCGTTGCTGCACCCCGATGTATAGTCGCGGAGATGGATTGGGCACCCATGATGATAAAGTTATAAGCTATCTGATGGAGGTGCTGTTACAACCAGCGGAGTAAACAAGGTTTTCATATAGATGTGTGATACTGTGATTAATTTATAGTAATGACAGTAAGATATACGAGAAAATAAATTGGCTCACATATGATTAGAGCAAATCTAAAAATGTTGCTATTTCTATAATTTGATATCAAATGTAAAAAATAGAGCTCTAACTATGAGCTAAAATTGATACCAAAATATAAATGAGTTATAATTATTTTTATATTTGGCACCATTTAGTTTTATATAATCATAAAGTTAAAATAGATGTACCTATTGTTATAATTTGAAATCAAAAAATGATTTTAGCATCAATTATATAATTGTCGCTCAATTATTTTGTATTATTTTAAAATAAAATAGGGTTAATTCAAAATCAATTATGTATTCATCAGTGAATTAATCTAGTTTAAATATAGATAATTGAAATAGTAAGTAAAATATTGACGTGCCAACTATAGTTACACTTATATTTTGTGCCAAATTTGGAATCAAGTTTATCTCGATTTTATTTTAACATCAATTTTTACTCATGATTGATGCATTGCTTTTATAACTTGGTTCCAAAATATGGCTATATATAGCTTATGGTTGGACTTGTTCTAAGTGCTTCTATCCTTATCACGTCATCAATGATGAATATTTTGTTGTGATATCTTGTTAAGAAAATCACCGATGGGATATAAATAACATAATTTAATCAAGAATTAGATAAGTATATAGTTGAAAAATTGATTAAACCTTTGAATAAAAAATTAAGTAAATATAAATTCTTGAAAGAAAATGTTGAAATCCATACAACGTGTTGACAATTTAATGAAAAAGATCATAAATTAATAGTTAATTGTTAAATCGTAATCAAAAAGTTAAAAATATTGTGATCGTGAGAAGATTTATTATAATTGAAACTTTAAAGTGTAAAACAACTCGAAACATTACAACGACATTTCTACAATTGATGACAAACACATTTTTTGATGTCAAATAATAAAAATGATTACATTCAATTGAACACTAAGGTTGGAGTTACTCTTAGGTGATAAATCAATTGACAACATGAGGATAGTGTGGTTAGGTTTTTGCAGTTCTCATGAAGATTTGCCGGGCATCCTCTCGTATGAGGCATTTTTCTTAATTTATGTCCTGTGACAGTACAAAATAGAAAATAAATTGTGAGCTAGTGTGTTGATCTATTCAACAATGATGCGATTTATACTTAAAAAGAATAAAGAGCAATAGGTACTGTATGGAAAGATTCATCATCTATTCAACAAATCATATGACTTCTCGTACATGTGAGTATGAGTCAACAGAGTCAAGAAGAACCAGCTCCATGATATATTAATGATTTACTAATCATATGATCATAGGTTTAGAAAGAAACGGTCTCTTTGATAAGATTGTTAGGACTATCTCAACTGTTATCTTTTTCTCTAAAATACTCCCTCATGATTTGCAATTTTCATACAGATTACCTTCTCCTTTTAGCCCATACCAGGAAGATAATGTTGTGGCTGATGCATCAATATATTATCTAAGACAATAAAAATTAGATGCTAACCATGGAATGGCGGAATGCCATGAAAGATATTTTTCTAATTTTTATATTGGTTGAGGTTACTTTTAGTATTGAAATTGTATGAATAAATTTGATAATCAAATGAAGAAATAAATAAAAGAAAGAAATTGTAACTGACTTGGAATTATTTGACTCCATTAATTTTCATTATATGCATAAGTTTCTCATTTAGAACATACTCAATGCTTAGGAGAAAAAGAAAATGCATGCTTTGGGAAAGTGAATATATTTCTCCATCTCCGAGCCCTTCCAATCATGCTTTTTATCTTTAAACCTCTTCTAGAGCCTTTCCGGTTGTTTCTTCTTATGTTCTCCTGCCAAGAAACCTCAAAAACTATGAACATCAATGGATTTTTTCATTACAACTTATCAACTAGAGTTTTTACATTCTGAAGAAGGTCATGTATAATAATTCCTCATCTTTTCTTAGAATTTGTTTCTACATGAAAGAAGCTCAACTAACGGTTTATGGTGCCGAGAGTAACATGTGCATACTTGCAAAGGCTTACTAAGATTTGCCGCGTTGTTGTTGTGTCTCAAATACTGATGCTTGGGAAATCAATCATATCGAATGCAAATAAACATCAGGAAGAAGATACTTGTTAGGATTTTCAAACATCAATTGGACGGATGATTCCCATGAAAAGGCCTGGATTGTCCGAACAAGAGCACAGTCCATGACTGTGACTGTGAGTTTCTAATAGCTTCATCAATGGTCACTCATCGTTTGTTTTCTTGTGGCTTTTCTCATGCAGGTTGCTGCTTTGTAATGTCTATTATCTGCACTACATTTTGTGGCTATGCTCGACGTTTCTCCATTTTTGTAATTCAATGGGTTTTATGCATTGAGCAATTTTCATTATGTTCGCTGTTGGGTTGCTATTCTATCTAAAACTTTGTTTACTCTTGATTCCTCTAGCTCTTGGTGATTATTCTTGTGAAATTCTTCCGTGATGGAGATCTATCGGATTGATTATCGTCCTAAATGTGATCTATTTTTACTTGCATAACGAGTTCACTCAAGGTTCGCTAGATGGCTTGAATAACCTCCATGATACCATCCGTTACTCATGCGTCCTGGCTCGAGTCGTCAATGATTTGGCTACCGAACAGGTGCGTCTATGGATCTTGTATGCCCCAATATGTGTAGTTTCTTTTTTAAGTTTGTGGTGGCTGCTGTTTTACGGTTATGACGAAAGGCGCAACATGTCTAGAACCAAGACTGTTGACATGGATCAACGATCAATCACAGAATGATTATTTACTGCTAGTATTCACCAGCAAGGAATTGTTCTAGCAAAACGAGTTACCTATGACTTCGGTCTTCTGTCAGCAGAACGAGCAACAAAGAGGAGATGCTGCTAAATCAATCAAGTGTTGCGTCCATGAGAAAGGTGTGTCCATCAAGGATGCACGAAAGCATATGAAGGCGGTGATCAAGGAGAACTGGAAGATCTACAACAAAGCCGCCTACAACGGGGCTCCTCCGTTCTCAAGAGCATTCCTAGAGCTTGTAATAAACTTACCTCGTTCGAACATCTTCTGGTAGGGGAATGGAGACGCTGTGGTCAATCATTATGATCAAATCATAGGCGATCTGATGAATACGCTAGGTTGCAACCCCGAGGGTTAAGTCGAATTGATTTCCGTCATCTTCATCTCACTCTAATTGAAAATGTACTCCATCCATAATAATTTACCAAGCAATGGAGAATAGCTATGTCAAAAGACAGCTGGAAGGTTCATGTCGTGATCCAAAATGATTGATGAGAGGACTGATGATTCGACTTTTACACCTTTTACCAAATAATTAAGCGTCCTTGTGAAAGTTGTTTTATGACACTTTGAGGTGTACTAACCATGGGAATGATAGTTGTAACTCGTAGGTTAACATGAAGACAGAATGAACTTTCATAATTTCTTGTTTGCACCCAAAATGACTGGATGCTCACTTTTTGGCTGATATATTAGTACAGTACATGATCACGAAACAATTACATTGGCAAAACAATATGTATGTCTATCGTCTGCCCTTACAATCCTCCTGTATCAATCATATTTTATTGGACGACTTTTATGTCATGCACGACCAATATGATTGTTCATGTCTATCTCAGAATACCAATCGAAACTCTAGCACACAGTAACAAAACCATGAGATCAAAACACAAACAGAACATCTCGGATGAGTTGTTTCCAAGAGGCATATTTACATGCCTTGGGTAGTTTTCTTGGTCTTTTCTCTTCTCCTCGTAGAAGAACTGTAATATCACGTGTCCAAGTGTACTGAACAAAGTATTGAACATTATTCGTTTGAATAACAGCTGGTTCAAATAGAAGCACCGGATCACCAGTGTTCACCTGAGATTTGCAACCCCCACCATAAACAATAGCAGAACTTGGAGACAAAGATCTGAGATTCAACAATTCGCGACGATATTGCTTGTGGTATAGATCCCGAAATCAAATAATGAACCAGGGTCCTCAAGGAAACACATCTTCCCAAGAACAGCCTGGCTCATGTTACTCCAAGCTTGGTAAGTTTCCGTGAGGACAAATGCATTGTTACAGGATAAGCAATCCCCGCTGCAATTGCCGCCTTCCTGAGAGCAAGCTTGTCGCCAACATGCCTCAATGCGCTCAACAGAAAATAGATACCAAAGTGCTCCAGCAATCTGCATTACATCACATATACAACAAGAAACTCCATTCCACAGGGATTTCCGGAGGTTTAGAGGATTCTCAGCATATTTCGTGTTCAAATACAGCTAGTAAAGGTTAAGGGTTAATATAAGGAAAAGTTAGGCCACATGAATGGTGGTTGTATAGTGCTTAGCTGATCGGAAACGCACAAGCTACCTCACTTTTGTTTCACTCAGTGTGACTGACTGTAAAGTGCCGAGACTCACATTGATTCCTTACACTCGAAGCTATAGCTTGCTCCATTCACCAATGGCTTCAACCAAGGAGCTAGCTCATGAAATCCTCCCCTGCATCAGAGTTTACACCGACAGCACCGTCGAGCGCCTAATCGACCCACATCGACCTTCCAGCGCCCTTTCCCGACCAGATCCACACGTCCCGGAGCTCGCCGACGACTACCCAAGCCAAGGCGAGGCCGGATCCGGCCACCCTCGGCGTGGACGACGATACCCCGACGCCGCGCCGCAGCTGCCAAGGCGGAAAGCAGCCTCGCCGCAGCCGTCAACGCTTGGGAACAACCTCGCCGTCTCTCGCCGGAATAACCCTAGCACTGGACGACGTCCCTGACCCTTTTCCCGACCACGGCTGTCCACCCCGACGACGCCCTAGACCTCGCCGCTGCCGACGAGGCGGAGTCCGTCCTCCTTGTCCCTCGCCACCAGCCCCGCAGCGGCCTAACCTTGGCCCGGACATCGGCCCAGATTGCGAAGGAAAACTGGCCTAATTGGCCAACAGAGGCCCAGCACCACGGCCCGAGCACCGGCAGCCCAGATCCGGCCGTCGCCGGTGTCCTCCTCCGCCCCGCCGTGCCCGCCTGAAGTTTTCCCCAGCCTGGAGAAAAGGAAAAAGGAGATTAACCCCTGAAGTACACTTAAATAATTAAGTGTGCATAATATATTTTGTTAATATTTAAATGTGTTACGAGAATATTAATATTATTGATTTTTATTATATGTAAGAACGTTACGAGAAAGTATGATTAAGCTTGGGATTATCTAAATAATTTTCTTGATTTTTATAAAATGACGAGGTAACACACATCGTTATCCTAAATAAAATATTTGAGTGTGCGTTACAAGATATGCGTGTCATGTTTGATCACATAATGTGCATGTAATTAAAAAAATAAAATCTTGATATGTTGGATTATTTTGTATGTAAATTGCATGTTTAAAAGGATAATGATGTAACCTGTAAAATATTATAGAATATTCTAAAATTCCTGAATTCCTGAATCTTACTTGCTTCTAATACGTGATATTCTGTGCTGATTGGTTATTATTTTGTAATGAACCATTAATTCTGAAAACTCAAGAGAACGTTACAAAATATAACGTGTATGAAACGTCATGATGGTCACCTGCTATACATGGATTAATATGATTAATTTCATATTATATGTTTGAAATCTTGAATTACAAACACTATGGTTATTCTCTGTTATACATGAATTAATATTATTAATCTCATGTTACATGTCAGAAATCCTTAAATATGAATGTCGTGACAGTCACCTACTGTACATGGAAATTAATGTAATTAATTTCATAAGTACATGCTTGAAAATCCTGAATACAAGAAAATGCTTGAAAATCCTATTTATCCTGAACATGAAAATAACTCTTTTAAATAACAATACATGAGAGAGTTACGGATTCAGAACCAATCAGGAAGGGTGTGTGATAATTCCCTTCGCGTGCACGTAGTGGCATCTATTGATTGCCGTAAATGATTATAATATACCATCCAGAGTCTTCTACAGAGACAATCTTGTTTGTTTAATTGTTATTAGTACGGCCGTACTAGTAACATATTAAATTTCTGCTGTAACTCCTCTCATGTCAACAACCTGTAAAAGTCACGAGAATCAATACTAATTGACATTAAATGCATGAAAAACATATCATTAACCTGTAAAAGTCAAGAAAGACAAAACGACATGACATGAAATACATACAGAGAGCCTTAAAAATTTTAATAAAGGCTAATGATAATAAAACAAGACTTAACCTGACTGACTTGAGATATTCTCCTGTACGTTTCTGTTTGGCATATGATTGCTCGATATTGTTTGCATTGCATCCTGTTTGTGCATGGGAAACTCATGATATAATAAGCATGTCGGACTCCTGGAATGGACGTGTATCCTGTGTTACTGGGCTTTCGAGCTCACGATTACATATTCATTTCAGGTAATAAATAATCGTGAAATGGATCGTTACATAACGAGGATGACTAGATTCGGCTTTCTGTAACGTATCGTCGATATTTTCAGACTTACGATTTACATGTAATTCAAGACTTGTAAGTTGGATATTTTTTGTTAGTGTCCTATGTTTCTGATCCTTAAACCCCTTTGTAATCTTATCGTCTTGTTTCAAAGGGAATTTGGAACGGCAATAACGCCACATGTCTGGCAGGTTATTGGACCGAGAATCCCGGGGCGTTACAAGAACCAAACCAAGGACAACATCGAGAAAGCCGAGAAGGTGACAAAGGCAATGTCTAGCGAGGTGTGACGACCTGAGATACCTTCAATCTCGAACAAGTTTGGTCGTCTTGTTAGAATTCGTGGTTTGTCCAAATGTCAATGTCTTGCCCTGAGCGTCATATGCATATGCCCTGATGAGGTAAGTTGCTGTAGGCACATCCCTTGCTATTGTCCTGGTGAAGGTGCTGTTCCCTGTCGTGTAAGGCCTTGACACGATCAGGAATTGGCAGGTC
Source organism: Drosera capensis (assembly GCA_001925005.1). Classification (NCBI taxonomy): domain Eukaryota; kingdom Viridiplantae; phylum Streptophyta; class Magnoliopsida; order Caryophyllales; family Droseraceae; genus Drosera; species Drosera capensis. The sequence goes on from LIEC01010668.1 coordinate 103,872, forward strand.
GTGTCCTTGGCGAGGTTCGTGTTCACCATCTTCCTCCATTGTCTGTCATGTTGACTAATTGGCGCGCCTTGAATCCTTGATGGTCTTGAAGGATGAGCTTATTTTTGTCAGCGCTGTAACCCTCTGGTTTAAACCCCATGTTACTATTGTCCTCCCCGGCTTTGAGAACTAGTCGCAACAAATTAGAAACGATCAACATAAACATATCTTTTAGAAAAAGGTAGGTGTAACAGAACCCATTCTGACAGCAGAAACATAAATTCTAACATGTTAGTCTGTAATTCTGAATGGACAAGAGAACAAGAAGCACATAAACCTTTGTTGTCATTGAAGCTCTCAAAGCCTATCAACAAAGAGAAGAAAAAATTAAGAGAAAAAAGGTATCTTCTTGGGATTGACTTCAAGTATAATATATATTCCCCCCAATTTTTTTATTTTCATAATATAGGCAACAAAGCGTTAAATAGGCAAAAAGTTTATGAGGTTATAAATGATCCACGAGATGATTAAACAATATTTTTCGTTAATTTATCATGAAACATCAAATATAATATAAAGTACAAACTATAATCTTAGACCGAAATAAAACTCATATAATATCATTTACTTATAAAAAAAATAATGCATCGGAAAATCCTCGTCTAATATCTGCTTGGCACATGACGTTACCGTCGTTCCGAACAGGCTCTCGAAGTAAGACGATAAGAATACATGCAGTTTAAATATAGAAAATAGGAACGTACATAAATAAAACCAAACTTACAATATCCTTTATTACATGAAAATCAAATTATCTAACAATGAATAGAAACTTCTAAGCTAAAATTTTGAGCGAGACTCTCCAAGCGATCCCTTTCCATAATCTCTTATTACCTGAAACAAACATGTAATCTTGAGCTCGAAAGTCATGTAACACAAGGTACATGTGCATCCCAAAGATCCTACAGACTTATCATATTATATATTTTTCATGCACAAACAATATACAATACAAACAGGCAAACAAACAATCATATGTCACACAAATATCAAAAGACACGAACATATTTTTATGCTTTCGGAATTTATAACGCGTTAGTAAACAGGAATGGACCATTTTCGGTCCATCATGATTTACATGTCACTTGATTTAATATTTATAGACATTTTTATGAGTGGATGATGTAGAAAGAGTTACTACAAAATTTGTCACCTAGTATGACCATTTTAGGGACAACAAGCTTAAAGGTCCTCTACAGTAAACCCCAAGGATAATTTATTTACTTAAACACCCTTACCGTTGCATGCACACAAAGGAAATTGATCTCCCTAAGTAGTCATGTAACTTGTAACTCTCCCGATCATTTATTTCATCGATTCAGAATTTGTCAAGGATTCAAGAATCAGGATGTTTAGCAATGAATAATAATTTAATTATATGTATAGTAGGTGATTACCATGAGGCTCATGTCACAACTTTATAACATTACATATATTATTTTACATTATCAGTACTAGGCTCACGGGTAGCCACACATTACAGCAGATGTAATCATATTTGATCGTCGTGAATATTTAAGATATTTTAGAATTTTCTACAGATTATATCGTTATCTTATATTATATGATTTAATTATGTCATGCAAACAAGCATCAATTAAATTGCTACACATACATATATCATGCTTTAATTAAATATTTATAATTTAATTAATCAGGTAACTTAAATAAATCAAACAAGTTAATGTTATCTGATCTAATTAGACAGACAACATACAATAATTAAATATTATAATTTAATTGATGGGCACTCGTAAAATTCGAGCAAACATGTTCTATGAGAAATTATTTTAATTGCAAAGCATTCAGATAATCAAGAAAATTTAAATAACTAAATATACATAAATAATGATGTGAGTTATCTTATCAGAAATTAGTAAGATTTCGAAATTCAACAAGTGCGACCCAGCTGTTCAGTATCAAACGTACCTACAACGATAGTTTTTATGTCAAACTAATGTATGTATAAAGGTCTACACGTTTTAATACACACAGATATAAACATAACATATAACATAGTTTAATCAAAGGGGAATATCCTCTTCTTGTTCCCCTGTCCTTCACGAAGGAAGAACCAGAGAGGCTCTTGCGAGGGTTTGACCGGAAAAAGAGTGCCGGCGAAGTCTGGCGATCGGCCGCCGGTTGATGGGTAATCTCCGGTGAGGTCGAGGCAGGCTGGGGAAGGTCGGGAAAGGGTCGGGTGTGTCGGATTTAGATCGAGGTCGAGGGTTTGGGTCGTCGCCGCATGATTGGGTATCTGGGCTAGAGTTTCCAGGGGCTGCGGAGGCCGGAGACGGACGGGAGAAGGTCGACGGCGGAGGCGATGGCCGGAATCCGGCCCGGCGGGATCAAAATCTGAAGAAAACCATAAGGGAGTACACGTTCATTTACTGTTTTTTCGCGAAGGTTAAATAGTTTTCTTTATAGGGATAGAAAAACAGATTCGAATCGAAAAGATATTCGTCGGTTATTGATATCTATTCTGTTATTCAAATTTAATTTCTAAACTGATTATATTTTAATGACGTTTTTAAAATATAAACCCAAAATTTTGAAATATTACAGTTGTCATTGAAGCTCTCAAAGCCTATCAACAAAGAGAAGAAACAATTGAGAGAAGGTAGGTATCTACTTGGGATTGACTTCAAGTATAATTGATATTCTTTTCTTTAACGGAGCGTTAAATAAATAAAAAAGTTCACGAGGTTATAAATGAATTACGTATTCATCAAATGATTTTTGTTAATTTATCATTAAATATTTAAGATAAATATAAAATATAAATTATAATTTTATGTCAAAATAAAATTCATATAATATTATTTATTTATAAAAATAATATATCAAAATATATAATGAATAATGTGATTATTGTATAATGTTGTATATATTATAGAACGAAGATAATATGATAAAGGTTAAATAGTTTTCTGTATAGGGATAGAAAAACAGATCCGAATCGAAAAGATATTCGTCATTTTAATAACGTTTTTAAAATATAAACCCAAATTTTTGAAATATTACAGTTGTCATTGAAGCCCTCAAAGCCTATCAACAAAGAGAAGAAACAATTGAGAGAAGAAAGGTATCTACTTGGGATTGACTTCAAGTATAATTGATATTCTCTTCTTTAACGGAGCGTTAAATAAATAAAAAAGTTCACGAGGTTATAAATGAATTACGTATTTATCAAATGATTTTTTTATTAATTTATCATTAAACATTTAAGATAAATATAAAATATAAAATATAATTTTATGTCAAAATAAAATTCATATAATATTATTTATTTATAAAAATAATATATCAAAATATATAATGAATAATGTGATTATTATATAATATTGTATATATTATAGAACGAAGATAATATGATAAAGAACAAGTATAGATTAAGGAAATGAAGTACAAAGTCATATTCAGTTTGTATCTTTTGATGAAATTCTAAAGGGCAATTATATTGAGTTTGGGGTATTGTTTTACTTTTTTTCCTTTTTTTTAAGTTGGGGTATTGTTTAATTATGTGGCTCTAAAGTATTCCATTTGTCCCCAATTTTTTTCAATTCTTAGTTTAATCGATACGTCTTAAATTGTTTATAACGGTTTTATATTTATAAAATATTATGTGGTTGAGAATTAATATAGATGAGAAGAGAATTAAAATTGAAAAAAGATTAAAATAAATCTAAATCTTCGGATATAAAGTGAATGCTTCAAAAATTATGAAACAGAATTAATATATTGCAAGAGTTAATAAAAAATTATTGAAGGCTTTGAAATCTACCCAAAAGAAAAAAACTAATGGTCGGTCACTTTGCATGGCCTAATGTTTTTTTTTTTTTAAAAGAAAACTGTGTAAGTGATCTCCACCGTTTGAAAAAAGGAACAGTGCCCAATTTTATTGAATAATGGGCGTCACATCTGCTCTCCCATGCTCTCACGTAATCCTTATAATTTTAAATCACAGGGCTTGTAATTTGTCTCTTCAACCAACCCCCACTAATTTTTATGAATAATAGGGGGGAGGTGATTAGCCGTCTTCATTTGCATATCATCACTCTCTCCTTCCGTTTGTTTGCAAATTTCTTTTTTAAATTTTGAAATTGTGATGGGATTGTTCGGTTGTTTGCACGTACGTCACCTTTTGAAATTGTTGGGATGTGATCTCACTGTCACATTGGTTTTGATACTCAAGAAATTTAACATTATCAAAAATTTAAATGAATATTAATAGATTTATTATATTATTTATATTATATCAGATATTTTTCTTTTTTTTCACTATAATACTATCTGAATAATTTTGTACATTTTATGATAAAGAACAAGTATAGATTAAGGAAATAAAGTACAAAGTCATACCTAAGTTTGTATCTTTTGATGAGATTCTAAAGGGCAATTATATTGAATTTGGGGTATTGTTTTTCTTTCTTTCCTTTTTTTCTTATTTTAAGTTGGGGTATTGTTTAATTATGTGGCTCTAAAGTATTCCATTTGTCCCCAAATTTTTTCAATTCTTAGTCTAATCGATACGTCTTAAATTATTTATAACGATTTTATATTTATAAAATATTATATGGTTGGGAATTAAAATAGGTGAGGAGAGAATTAAAATTGAGAATTAGAATTGAAAGAAGATTAAAATAAATCTAAATCTTCGTATATAAAGTGAATGTTTCAAAAATTATGAAATGGAATTAATATATTGCAAGAGTTAATAAAAAATTATTGAAGGCTTTGAAATCTACCCAAAAGAAAAAAAACTAATGGTCGGTCACTTTGCATGGCCTAATGTTTATTTTTTTTAAAAAGAAAACTGTGTAAGTGATCTCCACCGTTTGAAAAAAGGAACGGTGCCCAATTTTATTGAATAATGGGCGTCACATCTGCTCTCCCATGCTCTCACGTAATCCTTATAATTTTAAATCATAGGGCCAACCCCCCACCAATTTTTATGAATAATAGGGGGGGAGGTGATTAGCGGTCCTCATTTGTATTCATCACTCTCTCCTTCCGTTTGCAAATTTCTTTTTTAAATTTTGAAATTGTGATGGGATTGTTCGGTTGTTTGCACGCACGTCACCTTTTGAAATTGTTCGGGTGTGATGTCACGGTATATCGAGAAATCAACCTTTAATAGATCCATTATTTTCATTTCCTTCCATTATAATACTATCTGAATAATTTTGTGCACTTTTTTTTTTTTGGGTCCTTCTCCGCAACGTGTATGTGGTTACCCAAAGCTTTACACGTTTATTTTGCACCTTTATACTCGTGTTGCACTCTTACAGTCAATTCTTATGACTTATGAGCAATATCTTTGTCAGAATTGAATAAATATCTTATGAGCAGTATAGGAACTATGTATCTCATATATAAATTTGTGTGCAAACTACCAAGGAGTACTCAGAGTTCTCAGAACATATTAGAGAAATGCAAAGATTTAAGCCAATTGTTCTCATGGAATTTTCGCTGCAAATTTCATCTCCTGTGAAACTTTATTCGTATCACACTAAGAGCTGGTTGTCGAGGATACGTTCAGTTGCTCGATGTTTTGTAACCTGTGCTAGGGTCTCAACTGAGGAGCAAGTGAAGGCAAGAAGCACAACCCCTCTTCGTTTTACGCCTTCTCGTCAAGATGAGATGTCGTCTGCTCTGTCTATGGGGTCTAAACAGCAGCCGACGAGCAGACGATCGGTGAACTACCCACCAAACATATGGGACTATGACTTTCTGGAGTCTTTGGCATCGACTCAGCAGGTACTCAAATGTTCATGTAGTTCTGTCTTCTTTGTACTGTACTGTACCGAATTAGAGGAAATACTGTGCCATTGCTTCACTTTAGGATAGTTTTAGTATAAAAGCGATAGGATAAGTTTAGTACAACTCTCTAGATAATGATAATGTTAAGACGTTCTAAGTTAATAGTTATTGTTTTCACTTTAATCATTTTAGATTGTATTTATGTCACCCACAACTTTTTATGGTTCTTTTATTTTCATACGTTTATTTTATTGCATTTCATTATATTTTATTATTTATTTATTGATCTATTTATCTTCTTCTTCTTTGTTGATACATATTGATCTATTTATTTAATTATAAATAGGGAAAAATTGGATTTATTTAAAATCAGATAACATGGTTGATTTTTTTACCATATAAAAAGATTTCATAAAAGATTATGTTTTGGAATCACTAATATAAAATTTTCCATGAAATCTTTTTTGTTTTTATGGTTAAAAAAATCAGTTCCCATATGTCCTTATTTATAATGTATGTTTGTCGAGACGTTTTGTTTCATTGTTGAGGGCATTAGAAAATTGTGTTTTTGTTGTTGATTTTGCCCGCAACAGGATAAAATTGCGAACATCTCGTTTTCCCAGACCTTGTTTTGAACGGAATAGCTGGGTTTGTTTTCGTTGTTGTACTTGTACCATTGCTTCGTTAAAGACCGTTGCTCTGAGATGGTTGGGCCGCTATTTCCATTTCATATAGGAGTTGATTGTTCATACCCTTCTTTTTTTTTTTCTTTTTTCTTTTTTTTGGCGGTTTGGGCTTCCTTGTTGTCTGACTACCTCTATTTGGCTCTACCTATACACAGAAACGAGCAAATTATCACGATGTAGAGAAGGGACTGGAAGAAAATGTTAAGAAGTTGGTGCAAGAACGGCAAACAGAACAGTTGGCTTTGCTAACTCTCATCGACGACATACAAAGGTTAGGAATCAGTCATCGATTCCAGGAGGATATCGCCCAGGCACTCAACATACTGTATTTATTAAAGAATAGAACTGAAGAGGATGGTCTCAATGCAACTGCTCTCCGCTTCAAGCTTCTTAGACAACACGGCTTCGCAGTCTCCTCAGGTACCTAGCTTGACCTTATGTCAAATATTTATCGATGGTCTCTGATCACATTAGTCAAGCTTGTAAAAATGTTTGATTGCTTTTAACTGAGCCTTGTGATTCAAAAATTGTAAAATTTAGAAATACTATTAAGAACATTAATCTTGTTGTTTAACTATTTAAGGAACTTCTAACACTGATGGAATTGGCAGATGAAGAGTTCGGGAAATTCAAAGATAGCGAGGGCAAATTCATGACTAGCCTACGCAGTGACGTCCACGGCTTGCTGAACCTGTATGAAGCTTCATATTATGCATTTGAGGGAGAGTTTCTTCTGGATGAAGCTAATGCCTTTGCACAGAAGCATCTAATTAAACTGAAAGATGTGGTCGAGGATCGATCACTTGAAGATCGGATTGCTCGCACATTGGACCTTCCTTTGCATCACCGGTTGCCAGTTGTTGAAGCAAAGCACACTCTCAAGACGTATAATGGAAATCTATCTCTTCGTGAAATTGCAAAGTTGAACTTCAACACCACGCAGTTGATGTATCAGAGTGAGCTCGCGGAAGTTATAAGGTAATAGGTGATAGAAGAAACCCTATTTAAATGTTTTGCTAATATGTTTAACAATGTGGCAGTGAATCTCTTATTGATCTTCTGATCGTGTTGTATGATTCCGCTGTTTCGACTTCCGGGTGGTGGAGACAGTTGGACCTGCCAAATAAACTTGGATTCTCGAGGGATAGGATGGTTGAAAATTTCAACGCAGCGGTTGTAATGGCGCCGGGACCTCCAGATGGTGATTGTCGCAAAGCAATGGCAAAACTGATGGCAGTCTTATGTGTTATCGATGACATCTACGATGTGTATGGGTCTCTTGAAGAACTCAAACTATTCACTCTTGCAACTGAAAGGTACTTTTTCCCTTAACTTGATCGCTATCCTCCTCACTGGCTAGTTTATGTAAAAAAATATCTGATATTAGATTTTAATGTGGAAGTGAGAGGCTGAAAAATTGCAATTACAGCTACCAGCAGCATAGTTTTACGCATATTGTGGCTATAGTATACGTAGGTACTTGCTGGCAACTATGCACAAAGTCATTTATTATAACTCAATGCATGCGGATCCAAGTTTTCTATATACATCCATATAAACTGTAGACAATTCATTGCGTTAACCTCAGTGTCGATGGATCAATATGTTTATAGTGTAGTTGTTTTGTAGTTCAACCATATACTACACGGTATGGCTCAGAATCTGATTCAAGTTGGTATGTCTCGGTATGACTGCAGATGGGATGTGAATGCTATTGATGAGCTTCCAGAGTACATGAGATTGAGCTTTCTTGCTATGTTCAACTCTGCTAATGAGATGGCTTATGAGATTATGAAGAAAACAGGATTCAATTGCCTTCCCTACATCAAGCAAGGGGTAAGAAAATAGCGTCAATATTAATCGGTTCCATTGGACTTTCACTTTTTATCACGGTGTGTTATTCCTGTGTTGTAATCTTAAGTGCATCTTTGCGGAATATTAATCATCTTGAAATGTGCTTCTGATAACTATAGTTTTTCTTCACTTATGCAGTGGTGTGATCTGTGCAAGGCATATATGAAAGAAGCAGAGTGGTACTTCGGCAAGCAAGTGCATCTATCCCTACCACGTCATCAATAATGACTATCTTTTGTGTTATCTTGTTAAGAAAATCACCGTTGGAATACAAATAAAATAACTTAATCAAGAATTAGATAAGTATATAGTTGAAAAATTGATTAAACCTTTGAATAAAAATTTAAGTACATATAAATTCTTAAAAAAAAATGTTGGAATCCATACAAGAGGGGTTGAAAATTCAATGAAAAAGATAATAAACTTATAGTTAATTGTTAAATCGTAATCGAAAAATTAAAAATATTATGATCGTGAGAAGATTTATTATAATTGAAACTTTTGAGGTGTAAAATAACTCGAAACATTTCAGCGACAGTTCTATGATTGAAGCCAAACACACTTTTTGATGTCAAATAATAGAAATAGTTACGTTCATTTTAGCACTAAGATTGGACTTACTCTTAGGTGATACATCAATTGACAACGGGATGATAGTATGCTTAGGTTTTTGCAGTTATCATGAAGATTTGCCGGGCATGCTCTCGTATGAGCATTTTTCCTTGATTTATGTCCTGGGACAGTACATTTTTCCTTGATCTATTCAATAATGATGCGATTTATACTTAAAAGAATAAAGAACAATAGGTAGCGTATGGATAGATTCATCATCTATTCCACAAATCATATGACTTCTCGTACTTGTGAGTATGAGTCAAGAAAAACGGGCTCAATGATATATTAATGATTTACTAACCATAGGATCATAGGTTTAGAAAGAAACGGTCTCTTTGGTAAGATTACTAGGACTATCTCAACTGTTATCTTTTTCTCTAAAATACTCCCTCATGATTTACAATGTTCATATAGATTACCTTCTCCTTTTAGCCCATACTAGGAAAACAATGTTGTTGCTGATGCATCAATATATTATAGAAGTCAATAAAATTACATGCTAACCATGGAGTGGCGGAATGCCGGGAAAGATATTTTTCTAATTTTTATATTGGTTGAGGTTACTTTTGGTATTGAAATTTTCTGAATAAATTTGACAATCAAATGAAGAAATAAATAAAACTAAGAAATTGTAACTGATTTGGAATTATTTGACTACATTCATTTTCATTATATGCATAAATTTCTCATTTAGAACATAATGCTTAGGAGAAAAAGAAAATGCATGCTTTGGGAAAGTGAATAGATTTCTCCATTTCCGAGCCCTTCCAATCATGCTTTTTATCTTTAAACCGCTTCTAGAGCCTTTCCGGTTGTTTCTTCTTATGTTCTCCTGGCAAGAAACCTCAAAAACTATGAACATCAATGGATTTTTTCATTACATGGAATGTGATGTTCAACGCGTTATCAACTAGAGTCTTTGCATTCTGAAGAAGGTCATGTATAATTATTCCTCATCTCGTCTTTGAATTTGTTTCTACATGAAAGAAGCTCAACTAACGTTTTATGGTGCCGAGAGTAACATGTGCATCCTTGCAAAGGCTTACTAAGATTTGCCGCGTTGTTGTCTTGTCTCAAATACTTCACTTAGTATTTGAGACATTTCCTCAAATACTAACATTTCCTCAGAGCTTCAGATCGCAGATCTTCTTACGAAGTCCCACACCATTGTTTGATTTCGATACTTCAATTAGTATCCAAACTCTCGAAAGATCGGCCTTGAGGCATTTGTTGTTGTGTCTCAAATACTGATGCTTGGGAAATCAATCATATCGAATGCAAATAAACATCAGGAAGAAGACACTTGTTAGGATTTTCAAACATCAATTGGCCGGATGATTCCCTTGAAAAGGCCTGGATTTCCGAACAAGAGCACAGTCCATATGACTGTTACTGTGAGTTTCTAATAGCTTCATCACTGGTCACTCATCGTTTGTTTTCTTGTGGCTTTTCTCGTCTTTTCTCTCATGCAGGTTGCTGCTTTGTAATGTCTATTATCTGCACTATATTTTGTGGCTATGCTCGACGTTTCTACATTTTTTGTAATTCAATGGGTTTTATGCATTGAGCAATTTTCATTATGTTCGCTGTTGGGTTGCTATTCTATCTAAAACTTTGTTTACTCTTGATTCCTCTAGCTCTAGGTGATTATTCTTGTGAAACTCTTCCGTGATGGAGATCTATCGGATTGATTATCGTCCTAAATGTGATCTATTTTTACTTGCATAACGAGTTCACTCAAGGTTCGCTCGATGGCTTGAATAACCTCCATGATGCCATCCGTTACTCATGCGTCCTGGCTCGTGTCGTCAATGATTTGGCTACCGAACAGGAGCGTCTATGGATCTTATATGCCCCAATATGTGTAGTTCATTTTGGAGGCCAAGCATCACCAATTTATGAAAAATACACGCCATTTCTTTTTTAAGTTGTGGTGGCGGCTGTTTTACCGTTATGACGAAAGGCGCAACATGTCTAGAACCAAGACTGTTGACATGGATCAATGATCAATCACAGAACGATTATTTACTGCTAGTGTTCACCAGCAAGGAATTGTTCTAGCAAAACGAGTTACCTATGACTTCGGTCTTCTGTTGCAGAACAAACAACAAAGAGGAGATGCTGCTAAATCAATCGAAGTGTTACGTCCATGAGAAAGGTGTGTCCATCAAGGACGCACGGGAGCATATGAAGGCGGTGATCAGGGAGCATATGAAGGCGGTGATCAAGGAGAAGTGGAAGATGTACAACAAAGCCGCATACAACGGTGCTCCTCCGTTCTCAAGAGCATTTCTAGAGCTTGTAATAAACTTACCTTGTTCGAACATCTTCTGGTGCAGAAATGGAGACGCTGTGGTCAATCATTATGATCAAATCATGGGCGATCTGATGAATACGCTAGATTGCAATCCCGAGGGTTAAGTCGAATTGATTTCCGTCATCTTCATCTGGCTCTAGTTGAAAATGTACTCCATCCATAATAATTTACAAAGCAATGGAGAATAACTATGTCAAAAGACAACCGGAAGGTTCATGTCGTGATCCAAAATGAATGATGAGAGGACTGATGATTCGACTTTTACCCCTTTTACCAAATAATTAAGCGTCGTTTTATGACACTTTTGTTGGGTTTTTCGGTAAATACTGAGAACCTAACAAAAGACGGTGCTATTGTGTTGGAAGTTAGAGAAGCAACCACAATGACACAGACACAAGATTTAACGTGGAAAACCCTCCCAAGTTGGAGAGTAAAAAACCACGGGGTGCACACCGACAAACTGCACTATATCAACAAACAAGTACAATTGTTCTTCTCAAGTTTTAAGACCTAAAACTTGAGGCATACACTAGAAGTAGAAATGGAATGCAGTAGGGATAACAGTAATGGAAACTACCCGCTCCAAATCTCAATTTCATCCAAACCTGTTTCTCTGAGATTTGTAAACTTTGCCACTGAAATTGCACTACCACTCCCAAATTCGCCTCTGGAAGCTGAAAACCAACTTCGCCTCTGGAAGCTGAAAACCAACTTCGTTTCTGAAAGCTGAAAACTGATGTTCTCTCCTCTCCTTTGTGTTTTTCTATTTTGATACAGCCTCTAGTAGTGGAACGCAATCTGGAGGCGTCAACACTCTGATAGAAGAAGGTGCACCAAAGCAGCCAAAGTCTAGGTTTTTTTTTTCATTTGGGCTGGACCTTTTACAAGGCCCAACAACTTTGAGCTGTACTAACCATTGGAATGATAGTTATAACTAGTAGGTTAACATGAAGACTGAATGAACTTTCATAATTTATGGTTTGCACCAAAATCACTAGATGCTCGCTTTTTGGCTTGTTGGATCTCACTCATTATAAGTGAAAGAGATCATGGATATATGAACCTAGTTATCGTTTTATGAAGTTATTGTTTCGTGGAAGATGAGAAAATCTCTTAAGAGTATATGAATGACTCTTTTAGAAAGGAAAGACTGAATTTTGAAAAATGATGATGTCTTAAATGATTTATGATTAAGGGGATGGTTCTTATCTGCTTGACAATTAATAATGAAATTTTTAATGATGTTAATTTATTGTGAAATCAATCAGTGAAAAACCTATTTATGAATGATTATTAATTATTAAAAAATAAATATGTGAATGACTGATAAAAAAAAATTTATTATATTTATATTATATATTTATAACGATGGATTAAGGATTATGGAACAAACTTTGAGATCAATTAGATGTCCAGTGTGATCAAGTAAATTGAGACATAACAGGAGGGTAGTTTCGTCTTTTTATCAGCCATGGACCCTCCCAGATCTTACCCTCACAGTGAGAATCTTGATTAGGGTTTATCCAGCGTGATGAGAATCATCAACCAGGTGCGATCGAGAGCGCGCAGATCTGATCATGGCAATGCAACGTGCGATCGGGGCCGTTAGATCACTCCAAAGGCAGCGCAATTTGATCTTGATTCCTTTGGTTCGAACTCAGTGGGTGATTCGATCGGATATTCATATGGGCATTTGGTTCACTGGATCAGTGATCTCGCTTTGGTTTCTTCATTGAATGTTGTAAGTTTATTTTTTTTTGGCTTAATTTTATTTTTTGGAATTTAGCGTAAGATTATTTAGTTTTGTTGGATAGGCTTCTTGCTATTTCATTTGGACGGGAATACCTGGTCGTTGTTGTGTTCCTGCATCTCTATGATGCCAGTTGATTGATCATATTGAGAAGGATTCAAATGTGGGACATAATTTTCTCTGCATCAGTTTTCTCGATCTGTAAGACTCAAACTTGAGATCATTATCCTTCAGAATAAAAGGATATTGGTGGAAGAGTTTTGGCTTTTGGGCGTCACTTAGGAACACTTTTTGATAGGTTGATTTGGATATTTCTTAGAAGTATTTATTAGCGAATCATTTGAGGTGCATGGATTATCAATGTATGTGAATTGGAAACAATGGTTTGCCGTTTGATTGTTCAAAAATGATTATCGATAGTAGTTCTGTGTCATCAGTTTGAGAGTTGAGCTTTGCAATGGATGCTGTGGGTATGTGAGTGAAATAAAGAACCATAGTGGGTTCAAACATGGAGAATACTGTGGGCAATTCAATTTACATATTCGATTTGGGTGATGGTTACTTTTTCCATTTTTGTGGATGTAAAGAAGCTGTATGTAAGAACCAGCTCTCTATTCTTGGACGCTGTAGTGGTGCTAAAACCAATAACAAGAGCCTGAATGACTATAAGGGTAACCTGTCGAACTGTGGATGATAATATGTTTAATGATAACTATAAAGAAAAGTTGATGACTATCTGAAAATAGTGTGCACATTCTCTACAACTCATTTAAAGATTTGCATTCTTTTCATATTCTTACTTGCTTCAGTGGTCATTTTTTAGTTGAATCATTATCAGGTGAGAGCTGATCATGGAATCGACATGTCGTCACTATCTATTCTGAAAGGAAGTGCTTGGACTGCTAGTTATAGAAGCCCTTTCGCAAGAGTTATACCTCAAAGGTGCTTCACTACAGTCATGGATCTTACAGATTCAGTCCCACAAGAATCTACCTCTCCTGCTACCGATGTGCCTCAACGCATCAAATTCAAGAGGCTTGACAAAACGGCCAGACATATAATGCAGGTTTGAACTGCCTAGTTGCAAATAGTATATAATTACCTTTGTGGGATCACCAACATGTATTTGCACAGATTCTGAACAATGAAGCCGTGGAGGAGGTAAAGGCACAGAGAGAAATCCCTGACATACGACCTGGTTACATCATCCAGCTCAAAGTGGTACGTCGGTATATCATCAATCGTACTGATCCAAAGAATTTTTATGAATAATTTTGTGGAAAAATTTGTCAGCATCTCTGGTGCCTAGTTGTTTGTTGGTTGGGCAAATTTTTCTTAATGCTTTCAGCATATTTTTGTTTAAACAGGAAGTGCCTGAGAACAAGCGTCGTGTTACAACAATAAAAAGCATTGTTATTGCTAGGAGAAATTCCGGCATAAGCATGACATTCAGGTTGTCGGCTGGTTGCTGGGGTTGGCGTTGAATCTCTTTTCCCATTGTAAGCAACTTGTGAATAATCTTCCTGCGAGCTCTCTGTTTTTGTTTTACCCTTTATCTCTTCACTATTCTAAATCCTATGCCGTGACATGCTAAAATTGGAGACGGCTCCAACCCTTCCAATATTGGCATTTGTATCATTTCGCCGAAATGATCATAGAAATTGCATCTTTGTTGTTTGATTTTCTATTTGGAGATAAATTTTGTGATGGTTATAGGAAAAATTCATTTCTCATGGTTGTCATTTGGTTGAAAGTGGAAGTTTGGATGATGGTAGGTACTCGCCGAACATAAAGGAGATAAAGGTACTTGACAAGGAGGTCAGGAGGGCCAAGATGAATGCCCTCAAGAAATAACGACATGTCAGCAGCCCTATGACGCAGGTCAAGTATACAGTGTCGCATCGCAATTTGGTGTGACCTATATCGGTAATTTGACGCCAATGTCAACAGACAGTGAGCTAAGATGCTTTCCTTGATAAGAAGCTTGCGGAATCGCAGCACTTTGCAGACTCAAAAGCTTGTTGTAGCCAGAGAGTAAGAGACCAGAGTCCTGGTTCTGTGCATTTATTTGATCATGGCTTTGTTTGCAGTGGTTCCTGTACCGCCATGACAAGTGACCGGCCGATAAGTTGGTAGTTTCTTGATGATTGTATACTGTTTGTTGATATACTGCGGGCAATTTCACCATCTTCCACCATCTTCTTCCAAAGTGCTATCGAGATGAACATAACCATATAATCTCGTCAAATGTTGAAGGATATATCCATAAGACAGTTAGTATGTAAATCTTATTCCTATTTTTATATGAAGGAGTTGTTTTCTAATGTGTTCAAATATCGAATCTATGATCTCATAACTAAATGAAAAATAATTTATTATTAAATCAATTCTATTTGATTTTATCAATGAAATGGGTTCTATCAAATGGCTTGATAACCTCTTGTTTTGATGGTGAAAGTAGTTAAAAAAGATATCAAAGCTGGGATAGAAGTCAAAAGCTACCATTTCGTTTTCTAGGTTGCATTGTTTTGACAGCATGCCAAAATAAGCATCATCTTCCGATGCTAAAAGGGCACGTCTTAATAACAAACTATTTTATCTAATTAAGGTATCCTGACTCATTTGAATATACATATACCAGTCTATATCTAAGTTAAAAAGTCATACTTGCTGTAATAATCGGTCATCACGTTAAGTGTCGGCATAGACACCGTTAATTTTTTTTTCTTGATAAATTGACCATTAATAAATTTGTTGCTCCAGATAAGCCTAGAATTCTTCTATTGTCAAATCCTCCACTAGTTAGACCTAATCAAAATTTCCAACAAAATCCACTCATTTTCCTTTTTTAAAATTTCTCTCATTTCATCTTCTATTCAACAATCCATCAGCGAACAATTCTCACGTTTCTTATCATCTCTTCATCCCCATTGACGCCCAAAATCATCTCCCCTTCGTCAAATCCTACGTCGTAGCTGCCCAATCATTGATTTTGGGAGCTACCCATTTTCGATTTCGCATCGAATTAGATGATTTTGGATTGCCCATTTCGTGTTTTGATCGAAAAAGAATAGCTAGGGTTTCTGATTTTGATCGATTTGGTGATCTGGGGGTGAATTGATTGAGGCGAGGAAAGTGTAAATGATGGCGCAGGATGGGGTCTCTGAGCAAGATGCTGATGATCCAGATAATGAATTTGTTGAGGTTGATCCTAGTGGTCGATATGGTCGGGTGGGTAGCATTCGATTTTGACTCTTGTTTGTTTTTTAGTTTTGTACCGAGGGCATCAGGAAACCAGTTCTTGTGCTTGTTTTGTAGGTTTTTTTGTTTAGGTTGATTGATGCTTTTTTAATGATTATGATGCTTTTATTTGTGGTCCTTTGTGGTTGCAGTACAAGGAGGTCCTTGGAAAAGGAGCTTGCAAGAAAGTGTATCCTTTTTTATTTGAGATTTTCTGTGTATGGTTATTGTGGGACAGGAGAATCACATCTCCTTTTTATGGAGCTGTATTATTGTGAACGTGTGTGTTTTGGGATTGAATCATGGAATTAGCATCGGCAAACTGCATAACCATTGTGTTCGATCTAGAGAAGCAGAGTTGATACCCGTTATCCCGTAGCTATTTTTCGATGCAATGGATCGTGTATTTCTCTGACCTGAGCTTTAAGATGAATTGTGTGTTTATTTGAATAAGTTGTTTAAGGTGGATTATGAGCAATTTCAGGTGAAAGAACGGCATGCAGTGATGGTTATAGGTAGTGTAATATAGGCATGTTGAATCAAGTAGCTTTTGCATTTTTTGTGATTGACACGTTTAAGCTGGGACATAGCTCGCTTAATGATGTAGCTTCTAATTCTACTGCCTACCTACTGTCTATTGTTCTATTGCAATTAGTTTGTAACCATTAAGTGCTGTTGAAGTAGATTTCCATGAAAGACTGGCGTTATCCTTGACACTCGGTTTAATTAGGTACCGTGCATTTGATGAACGGGAAGGTATAGAAGTAGCTTGGAATCAGGTAAAGGTATTGGAGCAATTACGGAACCCGGAAGAATTGGAACGCCTTTACTCTGAGGTCCGTCTTCTGAAGGAGCTGAAGCATAAGAACATAATCAAGTTCTATCATTCATGGGTTGATACAGAGCATCAACACATAAACTTCATAACTGAGATCTTCACCTCAGGCAATTTACGCCAGTATGTATATGCCAAAATTATTTCAGTTGTTCTCTTTCACTGTTTCACGGCAAAGCATGTGTTCTGCATGTTTGCATTGTGAGTTTTGAGCTCCGTTACTTGTGGTAGGTACCGTAAGAAGCATAAGCATGTGGACTTGCGGGCCCTGAAGAAATGGTCTACACAGATCCTAGAAGGGCTTGTCTACCTTCATTGCCATGATCCTCCAATCATTCATAGAGATCTCAAGTGTGATAACATTTTCGTCAATGGCAACCATGGGGAGCTAAAAATTGGTGACCTCGGTTTTGCTTCCATTCAACAACAAGCACAGGCCGCGCGTAGTGTCATTGGTAAGAACATGGTTGATTTTTTCTTCTTGTCCCTATTTATGTTCTCCTCTTCAAGGTTCTGACCGAGGGGGGCCAAGTTACCGATATGAAGGGGAGTAGACAGAAGTAGTTTCTCTATTCATCTTACAGAGCTAAAGAATTGTTACAAAGTTTGATTTCAGGAACTCCAGAGTTCATGGCGCCTGAGCTCTATGAGGAGAATTATAATGAGCTTGTTGACATATACGCCTTTGGCATGTGTATGCTGGAGTTGGTCACCTTTGATTACCCATATTCTGAATGCAGCAATCCTGCTCAAATTTACAAGAAAGTGACATCAGTAAGTCAATAACCTGACTGTTCCGCTTACCTTTCTTAACAACTTGATTTTTTGTTTTTGTTTTTTTCACGTTCCAGTTTGCCTCCAGTTTATGAGTGGTACTTTGAACTTGGTTTTTGTTGTAGACTCGTCTCCTTTGCCACTATGATGTTTTCAATTTTTCTTGAAGTTGTGGTTGCTTGTTTTGATGTTTAGTCTCCCATTACTTGTAACCCATAAACGAGATGGAGTTCCTTTCTCGTGCATTTGGTGAGGAACCCGAATAGTATTTATTAACATTCTGTTATATTGGCACAACTGCACCTTCTCAACCCTTGATAGGATTTATGTTTGGTCATACACACGTGATATATCCCTTTTCCGAAAGACCAAGCGATCATGCTTCGTACAACATTAGTGTATTTGTTAAGGCGATCATGCTCACGTTTTGGTCAAGGCTGGTGTGGCTTTGTGCTTGTTTACGTATTTCCTCCTCCTTTTCAAACTTCATTAGTTTGTTCCCGATACTTAAATACATGAAGAATCTGTAATGGAAGTTAATGGTTCCATTATTATACAGCTCTTTATCTTCTGTAGGGGATTAAGCCCGCGTCATTGGCCAAAGTGACAGATCCTGGAGTGAAAGCATTCATAGAAAAATGCCTAGCTGATGTATCCGAGAGACTGTCTGCGAAGCAACTCCTGGAGGACCCATTTCTCTTACCGGACGAAGATCACGATGGCGTTGGCCGCTCTTCACTGTACAATCCCAACCTTTCAGGTGATTTTGAGTCTTCCTTCAACAAATTTCAAAGGTTTTGTTTTTATTCATCTGCCTGATTTTGGTTACAAGTGTCGCAGTTAGTGTGAACCAGCCTCACCTAAGTTCTGAGGAGGAACCTCAGCTTGGACCAGGAAGAGACTTCATGGTACGCGGAGAAAGGACGGATGTGAAAACTATACTCATTAAGCTGAAGATTGCAGATTCTACAGGTTCTCTCTCCTGTTGTTTTGTCCTTTAACAAAGAACAAGAAACTTAAAAACCCTCTAAAGTCATAAGCATTTATGCTGCGTCTTTTTTCTTTCTTTCATAGAATTCTGTTAGTTAGATTCCCCCTTGAAATTACAGAAACGCGCTTGGGGTACTTAGATAACCATTCCCATTCATGTGAATAGTATCTTGGCTTCAAGTTGAGTTCTTTGTAAAAATAGTATAAAACAGTTCAGCTGGGCATATCAGATTTGTTATTGAAATCCCTCACTATAAGTGGTCTCTTGTTTTGAATAAATTTTCTAATTTTTCATCTATGCAGGGCAGTTTAGCAATATCGATTTCCCCTTCGACATAGAGCTCGATACATCAATCGCTGTTGCCAGTGAAATGGTTCACGAATTGGACCTTACAGACCAAGACGTGACAACCATTGCTGAAATGATCGACTCTGAAGTTCGGTCCCATATCCCAGATTGGTGCTCAAGAGAATCATGTTCTGATGAATCATTACTGGGTAGCCATTCTTATGGTAATACGGATGGCAATTCGCCGGTTACAAATGCATCTGATATATCTTCTGGTAGCGTAGTTGAGGAACAATTGCCGGCTAGTCACAAACTTAGGTCCAAAAGACGTTCCCCAGCCAAGCTTAGCAAGCTTATTCGCCGTGCACGCTCATTGGATGATTTGGCCGAGGCTGATGAAGGGCTCCCTCTTATCTCTTCTCAAAACATGATCTCTGCCTCAACAAAAAACCGAGAGAATGAAGCGGTTGCTGCAGATTCACAAGCTACAATTGTGGAAGCTTCGGTGGAAGCCTTAGAGCTTCCTCCGACTGAAGCCGCTTCATCAAAACAGGTACGGAACCCAACGCACGAGTCTACAGGTGAAAATGAGAGCATTCTTGAAAACACGGCCGCCACCACAGCTGAGGATCCTGAGGATGGTACGAGTGACAGTAGAGAGCCAGGTTTCCATGAAGGCCGCGTGGAGAGTGATATTGGAGAGGACACAATGGCAATTATTGATGAGCTTGGACACTTGTTGGTTGAGCAGCAAAGAGAGCTCGACGAATTGAAGTATAAGCATGAATCAGCCATCACCGACCTCTTGAGTACTTTCCCGCCAGAAACACGCTTGAAAGTGCTAGAGCAATGCAGTTCCCGAATACCCGCCTATAAGATGCATTTGCAGATGAATCTCTACGACGATCATTCCAAAGAGTTATTGGACTCCTGTCTTCTCTCATATAAACCATCAAGTTCTGTTCTTGACAATAACTCTGATGGATCAGCGACAACATCGACGGAGAAAGATCCCGCTCATGGCACAAGCAATTTACATGTTTCCGGAGTATCTAAGCTCATGCAAATCGTGGGCAAGATCGGAAAGTGGGGGACGAGAGGCGAGAGTGTCACGGCTCGACCGTCTTTCAAGGATAGTGTGAATATGGGTATCGCTGTTATTTTGAGAGATGACTCGGAGAAACCATGACCGGGCCGGAGTCGAGTAATGCTATTTATACAGGCGCGTGTGGAGTTGGTTGAGATTGATGCTTGCAATAGTTTGATTTATACATATCATGTTCATCATGTTCATCTTGTTCATTTGTTATTTGTTATTTTAATGATCTTTTTTGTTGTTGTGGTAATACATTTGATTTGTTAATTGTATATTTGTACATATAGGGTTTTTTCTCTGATTGCACACATTTTGTTTGCTTGCATTTGATTTTTGTCGTAGATGGTATATGAGGCTTGAGTTTGGCTTATCAATGAGTGAGAATACAAAGAAGTATATTTTGCGAACTTGTTGATTTATTATACTCCTTCCCGAATGATGCAACATATAGATATTTTAAATTTTTTTTTATATAAGTTTCGTTTTTATATTAAATTATATTTGATTTTCTCTTAACATATATTAAGATGAGTTACATAATTTATTCAATTATTTGATCCTTCAGGATAAATTTAAAAAAAAAACTATATTTGATTGTTGTTATATACATGTCAAAATTTGTATCAATAATCATATAATGTTAAATGATTGTATCTTTTCTGAAACGAAAGAAGTATTAATTATTGTGTTTTGTTGTGAAGCTCAAATACTTACATGCTCCCTAGTTTCCGTCTAACCATCTGAAGAGTTTTGTTTGAGTATAATGTCTTCGTTGATCTGTCTAGATGGTCAACTCCAATTTAGATAGGAACCGCCTGGTTGAAAGTAACATATGTTCCACACAAATTATGATTTATATGTGTTTTCATTATTTATTTATATGAGTTTTTTTTCTTATGAAATAAAATGAACATTATTTTCTTTAAATACAATAAAAATACATAATATAAACAATTATTTACATCTCTCAATAAAATTTCAAAATCAACATTAGTTCATCGAACAACACCGGTCAAGCTTTGTTTCAAAACGCAAAATTCAAACGATTATAATTTATATGTAACAGAGGATGATATATTTCAATCCAACCGGTTCATCTTAACTGTTTAATCTTTCCTACTCAACCGATCTTATGTCATAATGCATATTCTTTTTCATCTTTTTTTAAATCGAAAAAAAAAAGGAATTGTTTGAGGATACCAATTACCCACACAACCAAAACCCATGCCACAACAGTATACCACAACAATATGGATAACATATCATCTAGAGAACCCCTCTCTTCACCCACAACCCATCACCAGATAACACTCTCCTCTCCTCTCCTCTCCTCTCCACCACCACCACCACCACCACCACCATGGCCTTTTCCTCCACCACAACCACCAACACCACCACATATTTCCCCTTCAAATCCCACCACGTGCCCCACGTG
>LIEC01010668.1:125574-146616 GCA_001925005.1 Drosera capensis
CATATGAATTATTCATGGACCGATGATCAATACTTGAGTCAAAATAGAGATAATATCTTCAACTAGACTCTTCTTCACATTTTGATTCTCATCTTTGTTATTTCACATTCTTGCATTGAATTGTTTTTCAATTAGTGCAGTAATCAATCTCAAACAAAACCCCCTTGTTACATTCATTGTGAAATAAATCTAACCCATTCCCTGTGGATACGATCCCGCTCATCGCTATACACAAGTAGTTAGAGAGGGTAATTATTTTTGGAGGATTCGACACCTATCACATACGCATTTACGCTTTTCGTTTTTCTTCTTTCATAGAATTCTGTTAGTTAGATTTCTCCTTAAAATTACATAACGTGCTTGGGATACTTGGATAGCCATTCCCATTCATGTGAATATTATCTTGGCTTCAAGTTGAGTTCTTTGTAAAAATAGTATAAAACTTAGAGGCATATCAGATTCGTTATTGAAATCCCTCACTATAAGTGGTCTCTTGTTTTGAATAAATTTTGTAATTTTTCATCTATGCAGGGCAGTTTAGCAATATCGATTTCCCCTTCGACATAGAGCTCGATACATCAATCGCTGTTGCCAGTGAAATGGTTCACGAATTGGACCTTACAGACCAAGACGTGACAACCATTGCTGAAATGATCGACTCCGAAGTTCAGTCCCATGTCCCAGATTGGTGCTCAAGAGCATCATGTTCTGATGAATCATTACTGGGTAGCCATTCATATGGTAATACGGATGGCAATTCGCCGGTTACAAATGCATCTGGTATATCTTCTGGTAGCTTTATTGAGGAACAATTGCCGGCTAGTCACGAACTTAGGTCCAAAAGACGTTCCCCAGCCAAGCTTAGCAAGCTCATTCGTCGTGCACGCTCATTGGATGATTTGGCCGAGGCTGATGAAGAACTCCCTCTTATCTCTTCCCAAAACATGATCTCGGCCTCCTCAACAAAAAGCCAAGAGAATGAAGCGGTTGCTGCAGATTCACAAGCTACAATTGCGGAAGCTTTGGTGGATGCCTTAGAGCTTCCTCCTACTGAAGCTGCTTCGTCAAAACAGGCGCGGAACCCAACACACGAGTTTACCGGTGAGAATGAGAGCATTCTTGAAAACGCGGCTGCCACCACGGCTGAGGATCCTGAGGATGGTACGAGTGACACTAGAAAGCCAGGTTTCCATGAAGGCAGCGTGGAGAGTGATATTGGAGAGGATACAACGGCAATTACTGATAAGCTTGGACACTTGTTGGTTGAGCAGCAAAGAGAGCTCGACGAATTGAAGCATAAGCATGAATCAGCCATCACCGACCTCTTGAGTAATTTCCCGCCAGAAACTCTCTTGAAAGTGCTAGAGCAATGCAGTTTCAAAATACCCGCCTATAAGATGCATTTGCAGATGAATCTCTACGACGATCATTCCAATGAGTTATTGGACTCCTGTCTTCTCTCATATAAACCATCAAGTTCTGTTATCGACAATAACTCTGATGGATCAGCGACAACATCGACGGAGAACAATCCTGCTCATGGAACAAGCAATTTACACGTTTCCGGAGTATCTAAGCTCATGCAAATCGTGGGCAAGATCGGAAAGTGGGGGACGAGAGGCGAGAGTGTCACGGCTCGACCGTCTTTCAAGGATAGTGTGAATATGGGAATCGCTGTTATTTTGAGAGACGACTCCGAGAAACCATGATCGGGCTGGAGTCGAGTAATGCGATTTATACAGGCGCATGCCGAGTCGGTTGAGATTGATACCTGCAATAGGTTGGTTGAGATTGATACTTGCAATAGTTTGATTTATACATACCACGATTATCTGTTATTTTGATGATGATCTTCTTTTGTTGTCGTGGTAATACGTATGATTTGTTAATTGTATATTTGTACATATAGGGTTTTTTCTCTGGTTGCACACGTTTTTGCATTTGATTTTTGTTGTGGATGCTATATGAGGCTTGAGTTTGCCTTGTCAACGATACAAATATTTTATATTATTTTATATATAAATGTAAATTTCGTTTTCATATCAAATCATGTCTGAACAAATTAAGATATGTAATTTAATTAATCGTTGATATTTCACGATAAATTAATAAAAAAAAACTATGTTTGATTATTGTTATATGTATATCAAATTAGATCGACATATGTATCATGTCAAATGATCGTATCCTTTTTTAAACGGTGAAAATATATATTATTGTGTTTTTGTTGTGAAGCTCCAATACTTAAATGCTCCTTAGTTTCCGTCTAACCATTTGTAGAGTTTTGTTCGAGTATATTGTCTCCGTTGATCCGTCTATATGGCCGATTCCAATTTAGATAGGAGCCGCCTGTTTGAAAGTAACCAATGTTCCACACAAATTATGATTTATATGTACTTTTTGTTATATTATAAAAATTTATATGATTTTATTTTTTCTGTGAAATAAAGTGTTAACATTATTTTCTTTAAATAAAATACAAATATACAATGTAAACAATTATTTATATCTGATAAATTTTTAAAAATAATGTTAATTCAACCCACAACATCAGTCAAACTTTGTTTCAAAAAATACAAAATCCAAATAGTTATAATTTATACACAACGGAAGGGTTATATTTCAATCAAACTCGTTCATCTTAATTGTTTAATCATTGATACTCAACACATCTTGTGTCATGTTTTTTTCCATTTTCTTTTAAACGAAAAAAAAAAAAGAATTGTTTGAGGATAGCGATTACCCACACAACCCAAACCCATGCCACAACAATATGGATAATATATCATCTTGAAAACCCCTCTCTGCACCACCGTCTCACATTCTCACCCACCCCATCACCAGATAACACTCTCCTCTCCTCTCTACCACCGCCACCACTACCACCCACACCATGGCCTTTTCCTCCACCACAACCACCAACACCACCACATATTTCCCCTTCAAATCCCACCACGTGCCCCACGTGCACCACCACGTCTCCCCCACCCTCACTTTCCCCTCCAAACTCAAAACCCTAACCCTAATCCCCACGCCGCTACCCCAAAGACGAGCCTCAAACCTCGTCTTCACGGTGCGGGCGGCGAGGGGGAAGTTCGAGAGAAAGAAACCCCATGTGAACATCGGCACGATCGGCCACGTGGACCACGGAAAAACCACCCTCACCGCCGCCCTCACCATGGCCCTCGCCTCCCTCGGCAACTCCGTGCCCAAGAAGTACGACGAGATCGACGCGGCCCCCGAGGAGCGGGCCCGCGGCATCACGATCAACACCGCGACGGTCGAGTATGAAACGGAGAACAGGCATTATGCTCATGTCGATTGTCCCGGGCATGCGGATTATGTGAAGAATATGATTACGGGTGCCGCGCAGATGGACGGGGCGATATTGGTCGTGTCGGGGGCGGACGGGCCGATGCCTCAGACGAAGGAGCATATATTGCTGGCGAAGCAGGTCGGGGTTCCGAACATGGTCGTTTTCATGAACAAACAGGATCAGGTCGATGACGAGGAGCTGCTCCAGTTGGTGGAGCTTGAGGTCAGGGAGTTGCTGTCCAGCTACGAGTTTCCGGGAGATGATGTGCCGATTGTGTCTGGATCGGCGCTGTTGGCACTGGAGGCGCTGATGGCGAATCCAGGGATTAAAAGAGGGGAGAATGAGTGGGTTGATAAGATATATGAGTTGATGGATAAGGTGGATAGTTATATTCCGATACCTGTGAGGCAGACGGATTTACCTTTCTTGATGGCGGTCGAGGACGTGTTTTCGATCACTGGTCGTGGGACTGTTGCCACCGGGAGGGTTGAGAGGGGGACGGTGAAGATTGGGGATAATGTCGATATTGTTGGGCTTAGGGAGACTAGGAACACGACGGTCACTGGCGTCGAGATGTTTCAGAAGATTCTGGATGACGCGATGGCGGGGGATAATGTGGGGTTGTTGTTGAGGGGGATTCTGAAGGAGGATATTCAGAGGGGGATGGTGTTGGCGAAGACCGGGACTATTACCCCGCATACCAAGTTCGTGGCGCTTGTTTATGTGCTGAAGAAGGAGGAGGGCGGGAGGCATTCCCCGTTCTTTGCCGGGTATAGGCCTCAGTTCTTTATGAGGACTACCGATGTGACGGGAAAGGTCACCCAGATCATGAACGACAAGGATGAGGAGTCCAAGATGGTTATGCCCGGGGATCGGGTCAAGATGACGGTGGAGCTTATCTCGCCTGTAGCTTGTGAGCAAGGGATGAGATTTGCCATTAGGGAAGGAGGGAAGACTGTCGGAGCCGGTGTGATTCAAACCATTATCCAGTAGTCTGGCTCTATGCATCTTGTTATTTTTGTCGAGTATCTTCAACTTGGTTATCGAATTTGTGCAATTCAAGCTGCATTTTGTTACTGAACTTTGTGTCATACGTTCTGTGGATTTCTTTCATCATGCTACGATTAATCTTATGCTGAGTTGTGTTATTTGGATGATTGAATGCGATTTGCCTTCTTCAACTGGATGGCGTCGTGTTATTCATTTGTGCTTCTTTGCTTTGTTGTTGGTCTTAGTAGTGAACTTGGTTGGTGTTTAGTTTGTTATGTCTCTCTCGACTCATACTTGAGCTCAGTTGCTTGGACTAAATGATTTAGTAATTCATTTACCATGCTACATTCTCGACATGTTTATCATTTCTAACTTCTTCTAGATTTTACTTTTCTCGCAGTCTCGCTCACGGGTAAATCTCACTAACCATGTCTTTACTTTTCTGTTGATAATCGTGTTGGGTGGTTCTTCTGTGGAACTGTGGTTTTTGTCTCTCCCTGATCTTCTAGTTCTATACATGAGCATGCTAATTTAGTCTTCTGGCTACATGAGGAATTCGTTGCTATATTTGACATGGGGCTCATTGTAGTGATATCAGGGAGAATGCCGAGCATGCTCAGTTCTACGATTTCTTTTCTTATAAACCATCACGTGATTCGTTGATAAACCATGGTTCATAAAGACTGATATTACATTCGTTGGTAGCTATCATTCAGTTCGTTCTGTTGGTTGATTTTTACAGCATGAGCTACGTTAATTGTGGCATCTATAAAACGATATCGTGCTTTATATGAAACTTTGGGGAGACCAGTTAAATAAGCCACTCTAGCCACATCAATGCTACAACTAGGAAAAACTAGTATAAACAGTGGCGCAAACTGATGTAAATATAATCAGAATATACCAGCAAACAACACAGGCTATTCAGGAAATAGACAGCAGCAATCATCGTTAAACTTCTAGCTTATATAATATCATAGAAAATCGGACCAGTTCCGCTTAATTCCCCTTGCATATATGGGTGGACTTTAACTCCATGCATACATGACGATGATCACGACTTCTCGGTTATCTCAAGTCTTCCAGCTCCAGCACTGCTGATTTCCAGAGGATGTTGCCGATCAGTGTACAGGCTGGTGCAAAGAATATGTAGCATCCTCCAGCACATTGATAAACCGAGGGAAAATCCCACCAGAACTGTTGGAGTAAGATGGATGTTGCCATAATCGGATAGTGAATGGCGATTGTTGTGTTATGCATTCTGCAGAGATGGGATCAATGTGCTACCAACAATATCAGAAAGCCTTTGGCTAGAAAAGAGCGAGAGAGTTGGACAGAGTGCAAGGGAGAAAGTATGAGACTATGAATTGTCTATGACAATGGCTGTTATATATATAGGAAAAGCTGTAATGGCCCCAGCTTGTCGCCACTCCGTAGACCCATGACAACAATAACTGACTACTCAATAAAATTATTTCAGAATAGATGTAATGACAATGATTCTTTGAAACACGTTATAAGAATATTAATCAATCGTATTTGTGAAAGAATGCAATTTTAGCGTGATGCTTATCCAATATGGATTGCAAAATCACTAGAATAGCTTCACATGATGCAATAAAAGGGGAAAACCTTTTATCTTAGGGACCTTGTACAACACATACTAATGGGATACCTATAAAGTCATAAGCAAAGCAAAGCCCCTCTTCAAACAACTCTCTACTACAATGTGCTTTAAACATAGCAAACAAGAGCCCTTTTTGAAGTACATTTTTACTCCAATTGCCACTATGATCAAGGGGGGCCATATATACAAGGGATTCCCTTCAAGCATACCCTCTGCACAAAAGGGTCTTTGATTATATGAAAGTACCCCTCATGGTAAGACATGTTGACTAGCTTCTTTACTTCCATATTGAAGTTTAGTAGCTTTAAAGATTTCAAGTATTAGCCAATGAGTAGGTTTCTTTGCCGAAAGTAGTCTGTCGCATGATCTTGTACGCGGTACTTCGATAGATTCACTGTTTATGCCTTGTTTCGAAGAATGAATAGTCATACGACACTTGCCGGATTGAACTATCAACGTAGAGTGACTCTATAACAATGCTCATTCGAGTTCGGATAAGTAGTGTTAAAAATAATCTACTTGCACTAACACCAGCTAGTGCAAATGGTGGTGAGCATGATTTCCTATAACAGTTTTCGAATTCGAATCTTATTAAAAAATAAAAATAAAAAATTAGAGAATTATATCCTTTTTCCTTTTGTCAGTCCCGTGGGTCCTTCCCAGCTAGAATGATCTTTTGCATAAAAAAAGTACAACCTGTACAAAAAGGGCCATAATCTTTGTAAGCAAGAGGCATCTAGTGCAACTCATGACTTTTTCCATAGCTGTCTCTGGGGTAATGATTTCCTGCATAGTAAAAACTTTTAACACTCTATTAGTAGAAAAGCCAGAGCAACAAGAATACTTCCTTCCCTTGTTCCGACCATCTTCTTCTCGTAAGATGGAATCGCTACTTGTATTGTTACTCTTGCTCCCAACACAAGCCGATTGGCCTGAGCGAGCATTAGTAGATCTGAAGTGAAATCAAGGGCACTCAACGCATTGCAAATAACATCACCCATTAGTTAGCAGCAATCTCAAACAGTAGATATGCATATACATAAAGCTTATAGCCATACTCTTCTACTAACTATATGTAGTATGGACGTTGATAAAATTCATCTCTCAGGACTCATGTCTTCTCAACATGAAAACCTTTTTTCCCAGGTCAATTAACAATGCCAATAAAGCTGGAATCTTCTCGTTTCGGAAACTAGAACATTAATATACTTAAGCAGGCAACCGTGCTTCTAGACAGGGAAATAAGCATTGATGTGTCCTGAGGTTGACCAAGAAAACAAAGGGCACAGAATAAGACCCTTAGCGACTTGCTAATTCCGAATTGACAGGATGCAGATTTCATCTCTTTAAGCTTGTGAACAAGCTTTCAGTTGCTATGTCAACAAGGGAAAACTTCTGCATCACAACCATGATTCTCACTCAAATCATAAAGATTTTACAGCAATCTTCTGCAGAGACATCAATTATGGCATGTTCAAATTTTCAAGGTCAATATAACAACATGGTGTTTTCAGATGTCGTTGCATAAGGATCATAAAACCAGACCTGGCATTCACATATCATTCGACCACCAAAGCAACAAAAAAGCACATGAGTATGATAATACGGGAAAATCACAAGCACAATTTATTTTCATCTCTTGATAAGGGTTATGCTAATGTAAGAATCTTGGAAAAACAATCAGTGTAACATTGAATGATCAACTGGACCAGAACTGTGTGATTACAAAATTCAGGTACTGTATGCAAGATTAAGGTCACTCTGACTTCACTATGAGAAGCGCAGTTAAAGGAAAGACAAAAAAAAGCCTGGCCTTCTGCTTCAGAATATGCAACTTATGCAAGCAGTATTATAGGGATTATAATTGAGTGATTGAAAGGCAAGTAGAAACTGCATACTCACGATTTATAGTACCCAATGAGTGGAAAGGCTAGCGAAGGGATCCTCTTTCCCTGACTCTGGTCAATAATCTATATTGCGCCAAAATAGCGACTTGAACTACCACTCTGTTGCCACCAGTGAAGGATTAGCTAGGGAGCATTAGTGTATCCGTGTATCCCTGAGAAGTTTAACTCACGACCACAAACCGAAAGCAAGTTATTGCAATTTCAATTATATATTACTCATAAGGCATTATCTTAGCCTCAGTGCCCAGCTGGAACCGGTGTTTACAGATAAGACTATGCAAATAATGTAAGATAGGGACTTACTGATCCAATATTGGATATTCAAATACCACAATCATCCATGGAATCGACTCAAAACAAGAACAGAACTTGACCATGTGAAGAAAATGAAATAAACAAGGCATTGAACAGCGTTGCATTTAAAGAACCGAGAAAACATGAGCATCCCTCACTTTATTCGGGCAAGTTCACCACTAGAGGTATCTGCATAAATACAGTTTCCTAATTTAAAAACCAAATGAAAAAAATGATGAATCTTAAAATGTCGCAATCAAACCTTATTAAAACACTAATTAGTGCAACACCGCCCTGGGAGAAGAGATTAGGTTATGACCTGCACATTTGATTTGCGCTTTCATTGACATGTTTGCCTGAGGAGCTTCAATCTAGAATCTAACCGACAGACACAATGTCTCAGGAAGCAAATGAAAATATAACCACATGACTTCAGCAAGATGTCAGATTGTTTTACACAAGGATATGACAGATTATCCCAACCATGACAGAACAGAGAACAACTAAGGTGTATTAAAGGATGCTTGATCTTGGATTTTTGTAAATATATCAAATTATTTTACCATATATATGGGTCATGGCCTAATCAAGCTTAGAGAAGGATGGCAAAGAAGCCATTCATAATTCACGTGCAAAGGACTTAATTCTACGTTCATAACAAGTTATGATCTAAAACTACTGATCTTCACTACAAAAAGAAAATTTTAATTGAGCAGTCTGCAGCCATTGATCGAACTACAGCCTAATTCCTTACAAGGCACCGGTGAATATATTTCATACTTAATCACAATTTACCAACGACGGCGGCACAGTTCAAACGCACCCTCAATCATGCAAGCATAAAAGCAAATGTTAAATAGCTAGACATATCACCAGTGTCAATACCTATATATCAAAGCCATAAGATGAATATCTCATACCTTACTGAACAATACATCATATTGGTTGTTCAAAGAAAACGCCAGCAGAAATTCGAGGTTATCAAATACAGAATCTTCAGGTAGATTATACTGTCACAGAGATAAACGGGACGTTACCTGAAGTCTCTGATATGCAGGTCATATAAGCTGACATCAGAGAAAGAAAGCAACCTGGGCTTCTCATCAGCCAAAATTATCAGTCTTCAGGCTTCAGAGAGTTAGAGTCAAGACAACAGGAAATTAATTGAGCAGCAGGAGCCCAAAGGTGCAACGCTATAGATTCTTTTGTGAATATAGCACCAAGGGCACCATCACACTGGTATAGTTCATCTAAAGCACCAGGGATCTGCAATCCTGTAGCATATCTGCACACGCCATCAGCTGAGAAGCAAGGGTGTATCCCCCGTCACTAATTCAGTAAATTAGTGCTAAAAAGTGTTTATCCCCCGTCACATTTGTATGGCTTCCATACATATGGGTGCAGTAGTGAAAAAGAAAAAGAAGCCAACGGCAAATACTTAAACACGCAGTATAATTACTGGTGAATTAATTATCAAGGAACATCTTGTAGTTATCAGATTTTTTGAGCCAGCATGATGAGCCTTCTTTGTTATCGAAAAAGTGTGTATTGCTCATCAAGGAACATTGTTTAGCCAACAACATTGTTTCTTTACAAAAAATGTGGATAATTACTGGTATGGAAGTAAAGCATAAAAAACCAAGGACGGCATATGAGGTATAGAAAGCTCGCAACTAAAGGAACCAACTGCTAAATGGCACTTGAGAAAACTTTTGACATCAACATCAGGGGGAAGCTTAAATGCTTTTGTAACGTCCCGGCTGACCCGGGTACTCGGGTCCAGCACGCGGGTCGTCACCAAGAAATCCTTTTTCAGGTTCAGGACTAACCCCACAGACCAACACTAGTCCTTTCAGTATGTTTTGTCCTCATTTGCACACACCCTGAGAAACTTCCCAGGAGGTCATCCATCCTAACATTACTCCACATCAAACACGCTTAACTGTGGAGTTTTAATGTGATGGGCTACCGAAAAGAAAGGTGCACCTTGTTGGTATAGGTAGTACTATCAAACCATTTAAGCATTTCCTTGGGGTATTACAGCTTTATAGCCTCGAATGTGAGGGAATTTCTCTACTACCTAAAGCATAGTGAAGATCTAAAACATCTGGACAAAAAGAAAGAATTTTTTTTTTCCAGTTCAGTTCCTAGTGAAATACATAAAAATGTACAGGAAACCAGCTGAGGGAACCAATTTCACGACACTGGGAATAGAATCAATTGACAAAAGAAGAAAGGATGAAATGATGCAATGCTGTCGCAATTGAGCAGATTTCTAACCTGAGCTGGCAATCAACTAGGGTCTTCCTGCAGTTGTTCTTTGATATCTTGACCTTTTCTCATGGGATTACAAGTCAAGTCAAAAGCAGTTCTCGACGTCTCGTGTACAACTTTTTGCTTAACAAGAATCCAACAAATGAAAACTATGACATGACACACACCTTGGATCCCAGCTCCATTGACGGTCAAGGACGTAGAAAGCAAGAACCATCGCCGATATCGACGATCCAGGCAATAATAAACTTGCTAGGCCAGTAGCTCTGGAGTAAGACAATGACAAATTATCCTCCAATTTCTCCTGCAATAAAAGGAATAATAGATGAGTAGATTGGGATTTTCAAACTGAAACCATTGGAACTAACGTTGTGATGCTGACAATCCATCCCCTCTTTTAAACTTCTATACAACCAAATACCCAAAAAAATAAAGAAAGAGTATATTATCTTCAAGGATTGACTTCATAAGCCAACTTCCAAATTGATCCAGATTTGTCTCCATCGCTTTATATCATCAGAAACATAATAACATCAATTCGACTATATCTAGATTCATCGAGTGCTATAGTTCAGTCATTGTCGATCGATTCGGACACAACGACACGATATCATACAACGAACAAACCGTAGCATTTGCTCTACTGATGCATAAAACACACACCAGGCAACAAAATCATATCAACAAACGAATCCACCTCACAAAACCCTAACTCATAAATCAAACCAATGCAACTGACCACACACACCGCATCACTAACCAAATATAAATCCAACATTAATCAATCAATTGATAAATGGCACCTGAGAATGAAGCGGAGTCACCGAAACAACATCCCGGAGTTGACAAACAGACACAAGTTATACATGGGAAATGATACCACCACTGGAAAGACCACAAGAGGAAATCCACATGCCAATTCGCAGCCTGGTTAGTTGTCATGCTGGATTGAGCCAATCATTATGCCACCATGAGCAGCAAAGCCGGATGAGTTACCAAAACATATTACAAGAACTAGAAACCATCAGAAGGTCGAGGCCCCTTCTAAGCTGAAGGTTTGGAATATCGATCCTTAACTACATACACATGCAGTGCATATTAGCCACAATCCAGAAATCACATTAACATATAGACCAAAATTATTGTTAAAACAATTTCAAATATCAGACATAGTATAAGGGAAAGCAATCATCACATATATAGCACGGAATAATAGATGTAACACACTGCGACATAGCGGTCACAAATAAGGGCAAGACCTTTTACATATAGGGATATGCTCAAGGCAAGTCTTCCTAAAATGGGACACCATAATTTACGTTATTTTATGGCTGCAAGCTTTGTAGTTTAGTTCTCAGCTCATATGCAAATAAGCCGAAGCTCACATCAAAGGGATGAGTTTGAGAAGATTAATCACTACAAAGAACATTGGAATGCTATTGATGATAGAAATAACCTAGCATCACTAAGCAACCTTGCAATTTAATTGGAAAGTTTTATGTGAACCTCGGCATAATCTGCAACAAATGCATCCTTGTCCAAATGAGAAGGCAATACAAAATCAATGCCTTTAACTTATTTATCAAGTTCTCTGGTACGAAACATAATTGCAACCGTCGGTAGTACACGGTTGCTTCGTGCAGTCAATCGCACATTGGATAACGATGAGGATTTAAAGCTTTGACGCAATAGCCATTAGACTTGGCTCATTTTAGACTTGTGGTTTATTAGGGCGCAATCGCTAGTCTCAACTCTCAACATTAAGAATAGGATAATTGTATTTCAAAGTTAATATAGAATTTACTAGCTAGCTCAAAGTATGCTGCAAAACCAGCTCCAGTAGACTTGTGGTTTATTAGGGCGCAATCACTAGTCTCAACTCTCAACATTAAGAATAGGATAATTGTGTTTCAAAGTTAATATAGAATTTACTAGGTAGCTTAAAGTATGCTGCAAAACCAGCTCCAGTAGGATTCATTTACAGAACTAACAGCATACCTTGGTGTTCCTCAACTAGAGTGCAGAACTCTTCAGCATCTAAGAAAGCTTTGTGTGATGGCAGAAAGACCAGAACTTCATCCATCTTGCTGCTAATATAAAGAAGCTTTGATGTGCAACTAAGATTGTTGCAATATCTATACGGGAAAGAAAGAAAAATGATAGGATGACATATTTCACATTTGAAGTAGGACTTGCCTTAAAACAAAGGATTGGCTGAATCGGGTGTCCACACACTTTGTGGCATCTCTCCTGCACAACTATTCAATCCCAAGGAGAAAATTTCAGAGCATGACATATAAGAGAACCGAGTATTCAAGAATCGAAGATAACTGAACTACCAGAGGGAGCTAGCTACAAGAGAGACCCTTGTGGCCGTAAACATCTCTCAAGTGATCAGTACCTGCAGGTCGCAAGTGAGATATATCAGCCGTAACCCTCCAACATTCTAAATAAAAGAAAAAAACAAGAACAATATCATGTCGTTAAGAGAAATATCACAAAGGAAAACATTAACACTCACACTTTAGTTGCATCAAGCAAGACACCTTCTATTAGCAGCTCCGTCGTGTGGAATCATCAGGTAAAAATGTTAATAACTTCCATAGTATTTCTTATCACATATATAAGTACTAGAGATATTTTATATATGATTTAGAGCAGAATAAAAATTCTCCCTTCACATTTTACTCAAAACACGACTACAAGAATGCTTCTAGAGTCACGCTTCTTTATGCTTAACCAATATGCATATTTAAGCTAACTATTGTGAACAAGATCAAAATTGACGAAATCAACCAAGCATAAAAGAACAAAAACGAAGAACACCAATTTTACGTGGAAAACCCAATTGGGATAAAAAACCACGGGAGAGAGAGCAATCCACTATAATCACAATCAAAACAAAGAGAATACAATTCGAAACTCGAATCTACTCAAGAGGCGGCTCAAGCACAACTACAAAATCACCATACACCCCAAAAATAGGGATCCTAAAAACAATATCTATATATAAGTTTCCTGCAGGCCAAAGAAATAAGGCCCAAATTGATGGGCCTAATAAACAATTGCTCCTATCAAAATTTGAGTCCAAAAAACCAACAAATCTCCACCTTGAACTCAAAATCATCATGACATCTCTCTCTCCACAAACGGATGGCGATGGAGAAGCCATCCTCCAAATGGCGGAGTCAATGATGCACATCCCTAAGCCTACGTGGGCTAACCCGATGTAGGAAACAAGAGATGAGAAAACACCACCAACTCCACTTGCACAAAATCAAATGGTAACGACGTTAATCAAATTTAAACAGTGACTGAACTTGACCAATGGAACCGGCTTAGTCAACATATCTGCTGGATTTTCAGCTGTAGGCACCTTCTTCACTTTAATTGTGCCCTTTGCAACTTCATTACGAACAAAATGAAAACGAATATCAATGTGCTTGGTCCTCTCATGGTACATAGTGTTCTTGGTCAACTGGACAGCACTCTGGTTATCGCAAAAGATAACGGAGGACTCCTCCTGCTTCACTCCCAGTTCCTCGACCAACCTATTCAACCAAAGGGCTTCTTTTGTTGCTTCCGCTGTTGCCATATATTCTGCTTCGGTGGTGGACAAGGCAACTGTATCTTGCAACGTTGCTCTCCAACTACCAGCAGAACCACCAAGAATAAAGACATAACCTGTCAATGATCTCCTTTTATCAAGATCACCTGCATAGTCAGAATCAACATAGCCAACAACAGAACAACCAGTACTACAAGCACTATCAAAAAATAATCCCACATCAGAGGTACCCTTAAGTATCGCAATATCCATTTCACTGCCTGCCAGTGAGCCTTTCTTGGTGTCGCCATATACCTGCTCACAACACTCACAGCTTGTGCAATATCTGGACGAGTACAAACCATGGCGTACATGAGACTACCCACTACACTACACTAGCATATGGAAATTGATACATCTCGGCTTCTTCTTCCTTGGTCTTTGGTGAAAGGGAAGCTGAAAGTTTAAAATGGACAGCCAACGGAGTATTAACAGGTTTGGCGTTTGACATACCAAACCTCTCCAACACTTTTTTAATATACCTCTTCTGTGAAAGGTATAGCTTTCCACATTTTCGGTCTCTGCTAATTTTCATTCCCAGAATCTTCTTGGCAGATCCAAGATCCTTCATGTCAAATTCTGTGCTGAGTTGTTTTTTCAATTCTTGAACCTGTGATAAGTTCTTGGCTGCAATAAGCATGTCATCCACATACAATAACAAATAGATGAATGAACCATCATGCAATCTCCTATAGTACACACAACTATCATAAGCACTACGAGAATACCCATGATTCAACATGAAACTATCAAACCTCTTGTACCACAGTCTTGAAGATTGCTTGAGACCATACAACGAACGCTTCAACTTACAAACGTGATCTTCTTTACCCTCAACTGCAAATCCTTCAGGTTGAGACATGTAGATTGTCTCCTCAAGCTCGCCATGCAGAAAAGCGGTCTTGACATCAAGTTGCTCAAGCTCCAAATTGTAAAGAGCCACTAAAGCAAGCAACACACGAATGGAGCTATATTTAACAACAGGTGAAAATATCTCGTTGTATTCAATTCCTTTCTTCTGACTGAAACCCTTAGCAACCAAACATGCCTTAAATCTCTCATCTTCAACCCCAGGAATGCCTTCTTTCTTCTTATAGACCTATTTGCACCCAACTGTTTTATTGCCCTTAGGCAACTTGACAAGGTCCCAAGTCTGGTTCCTATGAAGCGACTCCATCTCTTCATTCATCGCAATTAGCCACTTCTGAGAATTCGGAGACATGATAGCTTCTTTAAAAGAAATGGGTTCCTCCACACAAAGCTCTTCAGCTATTGGAAGAGCATACGCAACCAAATCACTCCAACCGTACCTATCAGGAGGCTTAACTTGCCGCTTAGATCTTCCAGCGGCCAAAGTTGTAGGTTGGTTGCATTCTACCACTTCATTTTGGGGAAGATGTGAATCCTGCAGTTCAGTATTACTTTCTTGTTGAGTGGAAATCTGATCATGCGTTCTTAGCATAAACTCAACCTGTTTGACAATTCTCTCCTGCTCACCATTAGTAGAATCAACAACTACTGTCTTTTGATCAAGCATGGCATTCTCATCAAAAGTAACATCCCTACTGATTACAAATCTAGGTGACCGAGGGTCAGTGCACCACAAACGATAACCCTTAACCCCTTCTGCATAACCAATGAAAATGCCTTTCTTGGCTCGAGGCTCAAGCTTACCATCATTTACATGGTAGTAAGCGGGACATCCAAAAACTTTCAAAATAGAATAATCAGAGGGTTTACCATGCCATACCTCATTTGGAGTCTCACACTCAATTGCGGTTGAAGGAGAGCGATTCACCAAATAGCAAGCTGTATTCACGGCTTCAGCCCAGAAATCCACCAAGTTTGATCAGTGTTATGGACTATTAAACATTAATTTTAAAATATTTATTATTAATATTAGGGCTTTTTCATATAATTTTCTCAAACCTTTATTAATTCTAAATAAGTTTTTCAATCTTAATAATTCTAAATTATTCCTTCGAATCGTTATTTATAAAAATAATGATCTATGAAATCCAAATATTCTTTAATTCTTACAATATAATTATGATATTTTAAAAATTCTCCTATTCATATTTAATTAATTTATATTTTTTTATAAAAAAAATATTATTTGAAAAAAATAATTTAAAAAAGTGAATTAATGATAATTCAAATTATATATATAACTAATACATGTAAGGAACAATCAAATATTATTCAACGAGCAAACAATTTCTCAAGATTTATATTGAATTTTAAAATTTTCACTGAGGTTACAAAATTAAAGGGAAATAAGATATATACATTTATGATGAAAACATCAATGATAATTTAAGTTATATTTTTTTTATCAGATGTGTGTTGTCAAACGAAACAAACATATTTAATAAAAATGATTTGAGTAGAGTTTTTGAAAATATCATATGATTTGAGTAGTATTTTTGAAAATTTCATATGATTTTAATATTGTTTTTTGTAAATATGAAGACTTGAGGTGGTTTTGTTTTATAAAAGATTTGAGATGATTATATGTAAAAATCTCTATAAAAAAAGGATATAAAACTAAAAAATTTCCATCTCATCTAAGATTACTTTCATAGCATGCTATTGAATGATACAGTCACTTGACAAAAGTATCTTTCAACTTTCTATAGGTAATTGGCGGGGGATGCAACAAATCATGTTGAGAAAATAGTTGGAAGCTCACCTCTTTAGGTACAAACAAAATTATTCAATATAGTGGTGATATGAAAATGGTATTTTTAATTATAAGTAACTCATTGATTTTGTTTTGTAAAAGATTTGAGGTGGTTATATGTAAAAATATTTTTAAAAAAAAGTACAAAAACAAAAAAATTCAAATCTCATCTCAAATTACTCTCATAGCATGCTCCTATAACTTTGGTTGATACAGCCACCTAACAGAACTATCTTAGGAAATAGTTAGAATCTCAGCTGGTTAGGTAGAAACAAAATTATTCAATATAGTGATGATATGAAAATGTCATTTTTAATTATAAGTAACTCCCTGGTCCAAACAACTAATAAAAATTTTAAAATTTTTTCTTTCTTTCTTTTTTTGGCATAACAAAAATCTGAACTTCACTAATGTAAAAGTTAAATTGACCAGCTATGGCCAGTTTGAGAAAACCACAGTTCAAGAGCATTTTTCATATCAAGCTACTCTGCATTCACGATCTCTCAAAGACAAATCAACTGCAACATAAAGAGCTAATCAATTCAATCAAGAAGACAAAAACACATAACAACACAAACAATGTTTATTTTGATTCCTATTATTTTAGTTTTCTCCAATGGGTAAATGATTAAAACTTTTATATATTAAAAAGAAGGCAAAAGTAATTCTCACCAACAAATTTCCAATTTTCTTCATGATCATCAACAGAAGCAAATTTAAAGCTTGGCAACAAATGCACGCGATTCAGAAAGAAAAAATACCCTTAGTATATAGAGCTCATACGACTCTTTTTTCTGTATCAAGAGCTCATACAATCCAGAAATCACATTAACATAGCGGTCACAAAGAAGGGCAAGACCGTTCACATATAGGGATATGCTCAAGCCAAGACTTGCTAAAATGGGACCATAATTTACGTTATTTTGGGGCTGCAAGCTTTGTAGTTTATTTCTCAGCTCATATGCAAATAAGCCGAAGCTCGCATCGAAGGGATGAGTTTGAGAAGATTAATCACTACAAAGAGCATTGGAATGCTATTGATGATAGAAACAACCTAGCATCACTAAGCAACCTAGCAATTTAATTGGAATGTTTTATGTGAACCTCGGCATAATCTGCAACAAATGCATCCTTGTCCTAATGAGAAGCCTATACCAAATCAATGCAACAATTTAACTTATATCAAGTTCCCTAGTACGAAACACAATTGCAATCGTCGGTAGTACACGGTCGCTTCGTGCAGTCAATCGCACATTTGGATAACGATTAGGATTCAAAGCTTTGATGCAATACCCATTAGACTTGGCTCATTTTAGACTTGTGGTTTATAGGGCGCAATCACTAGTCTCAACTCTCAACATTAAGAATACGATAATTGGGTTTCAAAGTTAATATAGAATTTACTAGCAAGCTTGAAGTATGCTGCAAAATCAGCTCCAGTAGGATTCATATACAAAAGTAACAGCATACCTTGGTGTTCCTCAACTAGAGTGCAGAACGCTTCAGCTTCTCAGAAAGCTTTGTGTGATGGCAGAAAGACGAGAACTTCATCCATCTTGCTGCTAAAATAAAGAAGCTTTGATGTGCCACTAAGATTGTTGCAATATCTATGGGGGAAAGAAAGAAAAATGATAGGGTGATATATGTCACATTTGAAGTAGGACTTGCCTTAAAACAAAGGATTGGTTGAATCGGGTGGCCACACACTTTGTGGCATCTTTTCTGCATAACTATTCAATCCCATGGAGAAAATTTCAGAGCATGACATATTCAAGCATGGAAGATAACTGAACTACCAGAGAGAGCTAGCTACAAGAGAGACCCTCGTGGCCGAAAACATCTCTCAAGTGATGAGTACCTGCAGGTAGGAAGTGAGATATTCAGCAGTAACCCTCCAACATTCTAAATAAACTAAAAAAAAAAAAAAAAAACAAGAACAATATCATGTCGTTAAGAGACACAATGTCTCAAGAAGCAAATGAAAATATAACCACATGACTTTAGGAAGATGTCAGATTCATTTACTCAAGGATATGAGAGATTATCCCAACCATGACAGAACAAAGAACAACTAAGGTAAAGGATGTTTGATCTTGGATTTTTGTAAATATCACAAATTATTTTACCATATATATGGGTCATGGCCTGATCAAGCTTAGAGAAGGATGGCAAAGAAGCCAATCATAATTCACGTGCAAAGGACTTAATTCTAAGTTCATAACTAGTTATGATCTATAACGCCCCAAGATTTTCAGTCCAATAACTGATAGACACATGACGTTACCGTCACTCCAAAGTCCCTTTAAAGCAAGACGACAAGATTATAAGGGATTTAAGGATTACAAACATGTGATTCTAACAAGAAATATCCAACTTACAAATCTTAAGTTACATGAATTTCATATGTCCGGAATAATATAAACGATAGATTACATACGATCAAATCTATTCATCATCGTTAGGTAACGATTCACTCCTCGAATTTTTATTATCTGAGACAAACATGTAACTGTGAGCTCGAAAGCCCAGTAACACAGGATACACATCCATCTCAGGGGTCCGGCATGCTTATTATATCATGCGTTTTCCATGCACAAACAGAATGCAATACAATCGTCACTGAGCAATCAAATGCCAAGCTGAAATATATAATTAAACAAATATATATATGTATCCATACAGAGTCACCACTCAAGTGAATCAGGTTGATCCTCGTTTCACCACCCGTTTTGTCTTTATTCTTTCACCGCTTTTTAATCATTATTAAGACTTTTCAAGTCTTCTTTCTTCGCCCTTTGTCTTTATTAAGGATTTTTCAGGTTAATGACATGGGAAGAGTTACCATAAGAATCACTAATTGTTTCCTACTATGGCCATATTAGGAATAATTAATGAAGCAAGATGGTCACTGCAGTCAACCCAAGACGGTTAATGATAACCAAACACGGCCATCACTTGTTGTGATGCCGCTGCGTGCACGCAAGGGGGTTCCTCACCCGCCCCCTAGCTAGTCTTTCACCCGTAACTCTTCCAGCCATTATTCTCACCGAAATTTCTTCATCTTTAAGATTTCAGGACTCTCAGACACCTTTTTGTACCATGAAATTAATTATTTTACTTTTCATGTACAACAGGTGACTCTCACGGCATTCATATTCTCATCTTTTCATCTTAATTATACTCGAGGATAATTGAAATAATTCTATCATTTTTCATAGGGTCAGGTATTTTGTAACGATCTCAAGAGTTTTTCTGAGTTAATAGTTCGTTACAAAAATACTAATCAATTAGCACACAATATCACTCATCAAGAAGAGTCCATACTCTAGAATTATAATCTATAATATTCTACACGTTGCATCGTTACCTTTTTAAGCATACTATTTTCATACAAGATACTCCAGGACATCAAGATTTTATTTTTTTATTTAACATATAAGTACGTGATCAAACAGTCACGTAAATCAAGTCACGCATACCCAAACACTTCATTTAGATACCGATGTGTGTTATCTTGTCATATTTTTGAATCTGGAAACTCTCAAATTAACCTCAAGGTCAATCCTGCCCGTTCGTGCCTACAATCACAACATAACCATAAGGATCTGTGTATTTATTTTTCGAACTAATATACGAACAAATGTGTATATGCAAGGTTGTAACATTTCTCCTTTGCCACAAAGCACTAATATATGGAGCAATCAAACCTGAGTGTCATGAGACACGAACGACACTAAAGCGAAATCCACCTAGTATTATACTTCAAAAGCATCCATCAAAACTACGGCTTGCTATTGATATCACCATTCCAAACAAGACACAGACAGTATTACTACTATGGAATCTGAGGCGCACTTAAATGAGCAGCAATGCTTACAACAAAAGAAACCATAAACATCACTGCTTTGTAACAATTCTCATAGTTATTAGCTCCCTCAATTAGGAATACTCTTATTAAACCTACTCTGAAAGTTCATAACTTTAGCATTTTGAAGCTAATACAAAACATGTGCATATATTCCATAACTCGCTTAGTCTCAAAACCTTATCATCCCTCTTTGTCATTTATATCACAAGGTAGAGCAACAACAAATACCATATTTACCTTCTATTTCCATTTTGTAGTAATAGCTAATACTTCCTATTTTTGTTGGTATACACACATTGGAAGTACAATGAAATACTCTCCCTTTCCCCTTATTTTCTT
This sequence comes from Drosera capensis, assembly GCA_001925005.1. NCBI lineage: Eukaryota > Viridiplantae > Streptophyta > Magnoliopsida > Caryophyllales > Droseraceae > Drosera > Drosera capensis. The sequence continues at coordinate 146,480 of LIEC01010668.1, forward strand.
TTCCTCTGTTAGTTGCTGCTCGAATCTTTGAATAAATTACTGTTGAAATAGTTTTAATCCTGACTTTGCTAAGTTGCTGAGCATGCGTATGTTTTAGGAACATTGGACATTTGACTATGCAACGGTCAAAGCCAAGG
>LIEC01010669.1:0-77297 GCA_001925005.1 Drosera capensis
TGATACCAAATGTAAGTTTGAGACAAGGAGATTGGTGGGTAAAACCCTTTTTCTGATTTCGTTTTATTGCTTGATTGAGGTGCATTTCTAAGCATACAAATCTATGCTATATATAGGAAAACAAATTCTATGCGTTGCCTAACAAACACGTTGTTTTCCTTGGCCGGTGGAGATGAACAGTGGCCGGCGTTATTGTACAAACGTTTTTCTTGCTTTCCTTTGTCAAGATTATTAGCTAACAAGTCGTACGCTGCTGACATGGGCCCAAGAAAACAACCTAATCCCGTACTTGGGTGTTCCTGGAATGGGTTTGTTTTGCATTTACGAAGTACCTGTAATTTTGTAGTGGTTTGAATGCATCTGACGACAACCTGTTGATGCCTCAAAAGGTTTACCCATCACACCAGTCCATTATATTAGATTTTGGGTTCTGAATTTGTGCTTCTTTCTGCTAGTTCATATTCGCCTTTACATTCTTGCTTCAATTCTGATTCATGCATGATCTATTCTCAACGCAGGTGGTAGTTGGTCGTAAACCAGTGACTGGGTTAAAGCTGAGCCTGGAAGGCATGAAGCAGAATCCCCTCTTAATCCATTTACAACACCTTGTATCACTCCCCAAAATCCTTCAGCCGCACTGGGACTCCCACATGGCCATAGGTGCTCAAACATAGAGGGGACCCAAGGAGCAAGACAGCCGCTGGTTCGAGCCCATCAAGTGGAAACATTTCTCTTACATTAGCACCGCTCCAACACCGCTCCAATAGAACAAAAAGAGACCTCCATCGGAGACCTCTCCGGTGCCCACATTGTAACCGGAGCTCTACTAGGCGTGTGGGATTTCAGTTCCAGGAGTGTCCTGTATCTGAAGCTCCTATTCTCCAATGTACCGGGATGTACGATCAGACAGTCCTTTTGGGATCACAGCTCCTATAAGCTCCCAGGTAAGAAGCCCGCGCCTTCAACGGGCAATGAGGTAATTGTCGATGATAAGAAGACGGATGCTACAAGCGTTGCCATGAAACTTAGCAAGCTGGTTGATTGCACAGAAATGTCGAAAGGGCCTCAGGATAGTCCCGGTCACTGGCTCATTACTGGTGCTTAACTTGGGATTGACAAGGGGAGGATATTACTTCAAGGTAAGTATTCCCTGTTGAATTACTAAAAGCTGATACTAATTCCAACATATCGGGTTATTTGGGCTCATGCTTCTGTACATGCTTCTTTATACCGAATGAATGTGGTGGATGCATAAAATTTAATATTGCTTACAATACAACAATGATCTTTAGCTTATTTGACGACCAAGCCAGGGTAAAGTATCCGGAATCGATGTAGCATCTTGCATGTAGTTCCACTTACCCAGCTGGAACATGAATAACACGAATTGGTCGTACAGAAGGCTTCTTCAGCTCGTCCATAATATTTATACTGTGTTGCCCGGAAACTGTCTTTTGTTATCCAGGATAGAAATAAGATTGTGTTACTCCCCTCGTATCGAGAACACGAGTGATACAAGAATTTAAAAATTGAAGTCTCAACCACGTGTATCAATACTCATAGCCTGAAAATTTTCATCTCCACTTGTCAAAACATCTGCAGCATGTCAAGCCACCTCTCTGATCACACGCTTTGCATGGATCCCATCTGTATCCATTCCGTTTAGATCAACGTCACCTTCATCATATAAAAACACACAACACCATCATCACAGCTTGAACGCCGAAGGGATCAATCAAACAAGCGAGAGAGAACTGCAAAAATGGCTTCAACAGAAGGGAAGGAGGAGAAGACACCTGGGAGGCCGATGTCGATGGGGCAGACAATACTGGAAAAAGGAACGGCCATGATGCAGTCCTTGAAACCCATCAAGCATGTCAGCCAACACGCATGTACCTTCGCGATTTATAGTCATGATATGTCGCGACAGATCGAGACTCATCACATGGTGTCACGGCTGAACGAGGATTTCCTCCAGTGTGCTATCTATGACTCTGATGTTCGCTCTGGCCGGCTCATTGGTGTGTGTACTGTGTTCTTCACTCTTCCATTTAAAATATAGTTGAGCCCACTTGACTTTGATCATATATGTCAAGATGGTTTAACTTGCATGCTTTGACTCGTGATCAAGAAAATTTTGAACTTATATCCTTCGACGGTGGAAAGATCCATCTTAGAATGTGTCTTAAAAAGTGCACAGCTAATATTTATTTTCACGATTGTTAAGATGTTGGTCTGACCGATCATTATTGTGTATATGTATAACTGAGCAGGGGTGGAGTACATAATATCGGAGAGGCTGTTCGAGGCATTACCACAGGAGGAACAGAAGCTGTGGCACTCTCATGCTTACGAGATTAAGTCCGGGCTCTGGGTGACGCCTCGAGTGCCTGAGGCAATAGCCAAGCCGGAGCTCGACAGGATGGCGAAGACCTATGGGAAGTGTTGGTGCACCTGGCAAGTGGACAGGGGCGACGTTCTCCCAATGGGAGAACCTGCCCTGATGATGTCTCCTCAACCGGATCTGCCCGGGGCAGTGAGGCCGGAGCTGGTGAAGAAGAGGGACGACAAGTACAATGTGAAGACGGAGAGCTTAGGGGCATTGAGGGTTGATATCACGGGCCCGATTTGGATCAATCCGAATGCTGATTACTGGAGAAAGCATGGGAAGGGTTTTAAGGTTGATGTCGTGCCTACCGAGATGAAACGACATGCCCCTTTTCCGTAAATGTGGTGGGCCGATGACGGATCGGTATGTGCATAAGATAATATGTATGTAAACTCAACGCTAGGTGGTGTTACTTTGGTTCGCTAGGTGGTGTTACGGATCACCCCTTTTTTTTTTTTTTTTTTTGCCTAGGGAATAATGTGGAGGATCAGGTGTTTGGTTCGATGACATGTTTTTACATATTGATGCAAGATCCTTCTGAAGGCGCCCAAACAGAGTGATTAGAAGCGGATGGTTCGTGCCTTTGTGATGGTTCGTGCCTCCTCTCGCACTGGAGGATAGAAATTCTATCAAACTTGAATTTTGTGTACTGATAGGGTGACTAGATGATCTCGGTATATCTGTGATACATGAAGATTAGCATGATGTGGATCTAGCAAAATACTCCATTGAGATCTTGCATGTGTGTTCAGATTGGGTTGAATTTCGTGCGTATGGTGGAGGATGCATCATTCAAAATCACAGCTAAAGGTTAAATTGTGAGAAAATATGCATAATCTTGAAACAATTGTTGAAGGTGTGGACAATTAATCAATATTATCAGAAGCTAGATTAGAACACAACGGGTAAACTTTTAGCACAAAAGAAAGGACGAGGGAGAAAGCAAGTGAATTAACAGAATTCCTAATCAAGACTCGAAGCCCAAAACAAACTACCCAATACTATGACAGATTAGCAGGGACTAACTCTTTTTCTGAATTCTATCTCGACCTCGAATCTTGAAATACTATCAATCGCGGAAGTGAATCATCACCACCATGCATCGGGCCTGTCATTTCGTTGATTTTTTAGGCCAGAAGCTTAAGACCATATGTAAGCGAGTAGCTATTGGAGCTTCGTTCTTATACTTCTTCCCATCCCACGTATAGACATCTCCAGTCCTTGTAAGAGCAGCAGTCCCTTGCCTGCTGAAATGCTCATGACATTTCTGGAACACATTGTGTAAAGCGGAATGTAAGGGAATCAAGAGCGCTCCATGTTGTCGCACCTGATTTATGGTAGTGAGGCTAGACATCAGCTGCAGCGGCAACTTCACAAGCGATTCCGGCGGTGGTGGTTTATATGCTTACTTGGCTTCATAATTTCACAGGTAAGCCATTGAAGATCTCGTCGTTCTCCATGAGGTTTTTGGACTGTAGGGTTCTGCAGGAGGGAGCTGTATGCCTGTATCTCTTGTGAGGTTCTGGTTTTGGCGCAGGGAATATATAACCGTGATTGTACTATTTTAAGATTCAATGATGACGTGATTAAATAAAAAAAAGATTTTATGATGGATGTAATGACAAAAAGATATATTTTCAAGTACGATGAAAGAAAATATACTTTGGGTAAAAAATAAATAATAATAATAATATGATATATTCTGGACTCAGTGTGTTTGTAAAATGTTCAAAACTAAATATGATATATTCTGGACTCGGTGTGTTTGTAAAATTATGATATATTCTGGACTCAGTGTGTTTGTAAAATGTTCAAAACTAAGTATGATATATTCTGGACTCAGTGTGTCTAATGATCAAAACTAAGTATGACATACAGAATCGTTTATCGAACTAAAATCGAGCTTAAAATCGAGCTGTATGAATTGAAATCAATTAATCGTTTTAATAAATAGTTCGATTTTGGTTTTGAAAATGAAATCAAATTAACTAATCTGTTTGGTTACGAATTTTTAATCGTTTAATCATGGATTAATCGATTAACAAATCGTTTAACCGCTTATGATAATCGTATAACCCTTGAATCGCATAACCATGCAATTTAACCATATAATCATTCATTAAATCTATCCTAATCGAGTATAATCGACTATAAATATTGAACAACTTAAGTCTTTGTGGTAATAATTCTTTCCATTTTGAATGCATTTAGCCAATTATAAATCAAATAATTATCGTTTATTAGTATAAATTATCAAAAGATTTTATTTTGAAACTTATTTAACAAAAAATCATTCCTAATTTGATTTTAGAAATGATCTATTGTCTTATCATTTTTTATAGATATTTAATTGATAAATAAGATAACAGGGTATGATAAATTAATAAAATTTTACATTTTAATGATTAAAAGGTAATTCTCTTCATTTATTAATCTTTTTATTCAATTTAATTTAATCGTTTATCAAACTGATTAACCATTACCTTTTAAAAATTTGAAGAATCGTTTAATCCTTATCATTTAAAAAATCGATAATCATAATCAATTATTAAATGATTATGGTTTGAAAATTATAACCGATTATTAATCGATTTGATGATGATTTTGACCTTCAAAATCAAAACCAACAAAAAATCAAACTGATTAAGTGAAATTGAACCGATTAACATCATTTATCAAAACAATTGTCGTAGTACATAGTTATCGATGTTAAATTAAATGTCAACAACTTGAATCTCAAGAAAAATATGACATCCGTCCCATAATATAAGCAACACTTGGAGTCGTTCCAAAAAGATATACAAAATATCATATTTAGTAATCTTTTTACATTAAAAAATACCAATAATTATAATTTGTAGGAGTATATCCACTAAATTCTCTCATAATTTTTACAATAAACCTCATCACCACTAAAAAAATATTTTTTTTTCATCAAATTACATAAAAATTCAACAAATAAGTAAATCCACATGTCGGGTCAACCAATTGCCTATATTATGAGATGGAGGGAGTATAATGAGACCCTATAAAAGATAAAGGCACACATTCTTGCAAGGTATGATTAACTTATTTACTCCACCACAATAATTGTCTTGGGATACTCTCCTAAGAAACTCTCTTTGCATTTACTGATTTGAGCATCAGAGCGGGTATCCGAGGTCAACACCTCGGGTCTTTGAATAACGAAGGTTGTCGTTTAAATGGTGTGTAGCAAAGAAAAAGCATCCCCCTAAATCGACCCTAAAGACTCACCTCGAACCTTGAGGCCCGTGTCGAAATGTGACCTCATGCCAAGACAACGACTAACAAACAATTTGGCATCCATTGTAGGGCCAATCTAAAAAGCAACATACCTCAAACTCGCAGTCATGCCACTCAGCCTCTAGGAGAACCCTCCATCAACCAACTTCCACCCCCAATCAAGGTACAAGAGCCTTGAGGATGGGAAGAACCCTTGTTGACCTACTATCTACCCCTGCTGAACATATTACCAGAGCCAGCCTAGCTCAAAACCTAGACCCGAACTAATGTCATGATCAAGATGTACAAAGAGCTTCAAAATGACCTCGGTATGAAGGTTAGTGACACCCTCCAACAGATGCGTGAACTCCTAACCGAAAGGTTGGCACCCGCCCGGACGAAGCACCTTCCACTGACCTCTGAGATTAATTGAATGCTCGATCCGAGATATCAGAACTTCCGCACCTAGCTGTAACGTCCTGACTTTATTTATTTATTAATGATAATATGACGTTACTGTAGTTTGGCCTAATGCCTCAATTAGGAAAAATCTATGCTTCCTGGGTTATTCATAAGAATTAAGCTAAATTCACTTATACATTATTAGTTTAAAAACTTTTGATGCATTTAATCATAAATCAAAATGTTATCTTTGTAGCGAAATTTACATCTCTTTCTAAGATCAAAATACTTTTCACACATAAGTTACATCTAATATCAAATCTCAAGTCACACTTCTCCTTCAAGTCCTGCTCTTGTAACAAAGAGAAAAAAAGACACAGAAAAAATAGTAACCGTGAGCTATAGGAGCTTAATAACTTGTCGGCCTCCTTATGAGGGGTTGCACGAGAAAAGAAGGTAATAAAAGAAAAGGAAAATGATTACTTGCATTATTTTTTCCAACACTCTGAAATTATAATGCCAATCTGTCATTCAGAAATATCATCACAAGCATATCAGTAATTTATCTTACTCATATAAGCATACTTAACACCACTTAACAACACTCAAAATTACGCTTCCATCGACACTTCAAATATTATCAACGTCATTAGTGTCGTCATACCCTTTATACTATGATAGTCAAGACCTCCACATCAAACAAACTGAGACAATGACACTGTGACATGACAGGTCCCCGGTCCAAATCTCACTCACTACTGCACTCAACAATTCACTCAAGACTTTATTATACTTATCATTATATCAATCTCACTGAGACGACAAGATAATAAATACCCTAAATATTATAATTGTTTCCTTGACGAAACTTATTCAATTTCATAAGTAAACTCTATTCAGATTTAGCAAAAAGGACACCCGCGAAAGGGGATCATCCAAACTGAAGTCCAGTGTCACGGGCTAGCAAAATTTGGAGTTGGACCCAAAATAAAGCCCAATCCAAAGTGGCCCGAAGTTAAGCCCGTGACGAGTTTTCTTGATGGCCCAAGAGAATGGCCCATCGAAAGAGGCCCAAGTTCTAGAGATTTCTCCAAGCTTGCGAAAGAATCTGGAGAATTTCGGAGAACTCTAGAACCTTGTAAATATGTAGGGAAGGTTGTAAAGAATTCTAGAAAACTCTAGGATAGGTAGAGTTCTAGATTCTTCCTTTGAAGTGTATATAAGGAGATGGTTGGCTCATTTGCCAAACCATCTCCACATCCATCCAATCCTCCACAAGTTGTAATCCCACAAAAACCTGAGAGCAATACAAAAAGTGTTTTCCTCTCAAAGCTTGTTTCGAGTTCCCATCTCTCTTACGAGTTCTTACTTAGCCATTTTGGCATTGGAGAAGGCTTACCTTAAGCGAAGATTGAGAGTAGCTTAAGTGCCGCACGGGTCGTGAGTCTCTAACCCCATGACACCAATGTCTCCTATAGTGAGATAACCTAGTATCAAAACGACCTCACAAGGTCGATGAAAGAATGTCATCGTGTCTGTCACGGTATAACACATGTGACACACACAATACTTTTTATGTTTTATACCACGGAGTTATCTCATCAATCATGGATTTACACTCATTTCACACATTCACCCTCATTATATCAACAAAAAAAGGCATAACATACACCATGTAACAACACTCCACAGCACTCAAAATTTAGTACACAATACACACTAGTTGCAGTCAATATTTTACATCAGCCACATTTAGTGACTAAATACAAACATTCCAATGCATATTATTATACTCTTGGTAACTAATACGCATCGCCACACACAATAAATTTAAACATTTTCTTTTACCACAGTTCTTCACATGCACATGCTTAGCTTCATAAGTTATAATGAGCAGCGTCTCTAAGTCCTATAATATAATAGGATACTTGTATTAAAACACATCCTTGTGAATGGTTGTTCACATTATAGAGTTAAGCAGATTTGTTCGTATCTCTTGAAAAATCATCATAGTAATATTATGTGGTTGTGTCATGCTTTGAGAAAAGTCTTTGAGACTTATTTTGATAGTTTATGTATTTATCATCATTAGAAGAGTTTGTGAATATTTGAAATTGTTTCGGGGTCAAAACAGTTCATTCTCGGATTCTATCTAACGTGATCATTCAACACGTTTAAATCTATAACTTCTCGTAAACATTTTCAAAAATTATTTCATAAAATTATGCATAAACTAGACTTCCTATCCTTCCATAGAATTAGAGTTTTTATCATGAAACCTTACTAATATAGGACTTTATTCATTTAATTTTATATTTTCTACTGGATTAGAAAGTTTGAACTTTTTTCATTAATTAGCTCATAAATAAAACATACAACTCCAAATCTGAATTTTTAAACTGTTCTGGAAACTAGATTTCAATTTCTTTCTATTGATATAAGGCCCGTTTTCAAACTCTTTCTGTGTAATTTCAAATTAAGGCACAAAGTCTATCATGTAATCAATTTTTACATATTGATATATCCTCATGTTTTATTTTATATCTTAATATTTATAATTTTAAATCATGATCTATCATATTCATTAAAAACTAGACATATTAATTTTAAATATATATTAAAATCAAAATTTATCTCATACCCTATAAGTTTTCACAAAACTTTTAAAAAAAGAAGTTCACCTTCTTTTATTTATGGTGAAGAATCCTCGTTGTCTTGTAACCCTAACATCTCCTCTTCTCCTCAAACTTTTTCTTTTCTCTTTTTTATTTCTTCTCTTGCATGATAAGAAATGTTTTTATATTTGTAAGAAGTTTTTCCAAGGAGCAGAAAGCTTGTATTTTTAGGAAAATAAATTGATTAAAATAGTTATGTGGAAAATAAGTGGATAATTAGTGGATAATAATCTAATTTAGGTGGAGTAGAAATTGACATAAAGAAAAATAAGTAGAAAAATAAGGTTTATGTCATTTTCTTATAAATACGGTATTTTATATTAACAATGTATTTCCATGTATTTATGTATTAGGATTGCATTTCATTCATATTTTATATTTTTTCCTTATTAACAAGCCTTTTAACCTTCGAAAATAAATTATAACGTACGATTATTTACTATTCACGTTAATTATCGTCAAACTAAAGTTTACGAAATTTTTCGAGTACTTATCATATTTTGATCATGATTTTTAACAAACGAATTTTATAACCTCATTCTATAAATTACGATGTTCAATAATATACTATTTTTATTATTATTTAAGAAAATAAAATATCATAAATTTTTCGGGTCCTTACACCAGCCCTTGCTAAGGGGGACATAATCTAGCAAAGGCCAACTACGACACCACTACCACTCGAGGTTATCAACCTCGGACATAAGGTGGAGGAGCTATTGTAAGGTCCAAGATATAACCTATAGAGGGGGTGAATAGACTAATTTGAGTTTTAATAATTTTATGTAGCGGATTATATTTTTGCAGACCACTTTTCTATGCATACTACTTGGGTAGTCTGCGGCTTCAAAGTCTGCTGTAGAGAATTCAATTCTTGGATTTTATCTCTGTTTAGCTATGAAGGTTGATTTCTAACAGTTCTAAATAATAGACAATGAAAGCAAGTAAGGGACACAGTGTTTATACTGGTTCAAACACTTGTTATCAATTGATAAACAAGAGCTTAGTCCAGTCTTCCCTTGGTGACCAGTTTAGTCAGGCCAAAAGGTAAGTATCACTATCTTCTTATTTGTAGCTTACAAGAAAACTTCTTTTTACAAGCTAAACAACTTGTACAAAACACAAAGACCCATGATCTTCACATAAATTTAGTAATCTGAACTCTACTACAAATGATGTTCTTCTGCAGATTAGTGAACTCTCTTCACTGTGAATTTCATGATTTTGCTCTCTTGAATAATCTTTGAATGTTAATTGCTTTATACTCTTGCCTGTCAATCCGTGTTTTTCAACCTTAATCAAAGAGCTTCACCGGTTTCCTTTTATAGGCTGAGGAAACAAATCTAAACGGTATGACACTATTTTTGATATTGACACTTTGTCACTCGTGTTCCCCATCATATTGTTTTTGATGTTGGCAGTACACTAACTCCAGAATTTATGCCGTTACTACTTTCACTTAAATCTTAATTTAACTGGCTCCAGACCTCTGACCCCACCATCAGCAACTATCTCTGATGCACCTAGTCTGTTGTACCTTAGTCTGCATACTGTACTGTGAGATATCATCTGCATAAGTCGCTGTTGCAATCTCATCTGCACACAGCTCTACTACACATTGATGCATTCTGTGTTGGTTTCTCGTCTGCAAGCTTAATCCTAGATCATGAAGACTTTGATGTTTTTTTGTTGCACATAAATGTCTTAGTTGTTTATCCAAAGTCCTTTGTAGTAGTCTACATCTGGTGGCTCATCTGATCTTCATCATCTATAGCTGTCTGCACTCCAGCATCCAACCTAAATTACAACTATACACTTGACTTTTAGCTTAAACATACTAACTACATTATGACTAATACATCTTAGTTTTGTTACATCAATTTCTATATAATTGGAGGGATTGCATATTCCTATCCATCTCCCCCTAAATTGATGCTAACAAAAACTCCTATGTAATACAACAAGTTTATTACTTTTCAAAGGGCTAAAGTTACATTGTTTTTCATTTTACAAACCAAAAGCATAAAGAAATAAAGAGAAAGAGCAATAGAGATATTTAAACTTACCTTTGATGCTCCTTTCCTTTGCTGCGCTGACTGTTATGTTCTTCTTCTAATCGTCTGCTGCGCTTTGGAGTCCTCTGTTCTGAATCTCTATGATGTTATTTTCGTTCTTCCTTAGTTTTCTTTCCTTGAGTCCTGTGCCCTGAGTTATGCTCCTTGTAATGTCTAGACCTTTTGGCAGACCTTTATGCTTCTTCTTCTGCTCTTCATTTTATACAGACCTCTCCTCCTCAATCATTTGCTCTATTGCAGATTGTTTCTCCTCCTTTTTATTTGGATTGAGAGTAGAGGCTTGAGCTTCGATTGTAGTCCTGATGCTTTTGAGCTCAGTGAAGACCTTCTTATGCACTACTTGGAGCTGTGTTTCGAGCAGTCCCATCCTTGTATCATTGTTTCGAATGGGCTCACTGAGTTGGTGTTGTGTAGCCTGCATAGCAGTTTGAATCCTTCTTAGCTCAGCTTTGGTTTGGCCTCTGAATTTGTTGAAGTTTGAGGTGTTGATCCGCTGATGTTGAAGATTCATTGATTTGGCTTGTTTTAGCTGATCAATAACTCCAGCTGCCAAGGTGTTGAGTGTTGAGCGAGAGTCTTCAAAAGTTTTGTGTCTGACGTGCCTTTCTACTTCTAGGTCTTCTGTAATTGGCTGCAGAGTCTCAAGAAGATCATGAAATGCATCTTTGGTCCATGAGTGCATTTTATAGATGTCTTGATCAAGCTTTCTAAATATGTGGCCCCTGGTAGTAGTTGATGATGATGATGGTACCCTTTCGGATGTTGGTCTTGGCTGCACTGAGATTATCTAATTATCTTATTCAAAGGGTTCCTTTAGATTTCTGATTGCTGTTGGTGTTAATTGATCCAGTTTCCTTTGAGTTTTAGAGATCCCACTGTTCAAAGGAACTTGTGCTTCGGATGGTGGATCTACTACAATGTGTGTTAGTCCAAATAAGGAAGGTGGAATGAACTGGATATTCATAAGATTATGAGCATCATCGTGAGAAGGAGTGACTACTGCTGTAATTTGAGCATCAGTCGTCTGCATTCTTGTTGGTTGTTTTGCTCCTTTTGATGGAGTTGCCTCACCTACAGTGTGAGTTACTTCTGCTGCAGATGGGTCTTCTTCAAGTGCTTCCTCAAATACTTATGATTGTTCTTTGACTACAGGTTGTTCAACTTCATTTGGTTCTATTGATTGAACCTCGGCTGCATGGCCCTCAGCTGCTTGTTCTTCAACTGCAAGGGCGATGACTACTTGGGTTTCTTCCATAGATTCTTCTGTTGTATATCCCTCAGCTGTAGCTTCATCAGTGGATGGTTCCATGCCTATGTCAGCTGTATGTTCTTCAATAGATCTCTTAACTCCTTCGTCCTTTGCAGGTTCTTCTGTTGTAGGTTCCTCAGCCGATTGTGCTACTACAGGGGAATCTACTGTATCTACCTTAGTTAAGGTAGTCTACTCTTGTATGCCTTCCTCAGCAATCTGATCAATGATTATGTCATCATCATCCTGAGTGTCCGGTTGTTGGTGATTATCATCACCATTGCCATCATCATTTGATGGTTGGTGTTCTTCCAAGTCAGGTCTTGAGAGATAGTCATATATCTCCTCGACTGTACCTTGGATATACTTAATCAAGAGCTTCTTGAGCTCTGCCTCGACTACAGGCGTGTTTACAAACTCAATTGGCCTGAGTATTACATGCCTGAGTCTAGTTGTCTTCAAGGTAGAGTCCTTAAATTCGAGTGTGCCATTGAGAAAAATATGTGCCTTCTTTGGTCTTGTTGACCTATTGGCTGTCTTCTTCTACAATTGAGCTAGTTGGACTGGCTCTCCTTCTATCATTCTGTCGGATTCTCCAATCAATGTGTGAGATCATCCATCTGGATTGACTCTATAAAGAGTTTTATGTCCTGAGGGAACCAGTCACGGTCTGGAAGATCTTGTTTGCCTTCCAGTCTTTGTTGGCCTTGTGATTGGAAGTTTGTGTTGTGCTACAAACTCCTTAATCATTCCTTCCCTTTCTTCTTTCTGCTACAGGTCAGTTTGGTTCTTCTCACTGAGCAAATTGGAGGTTCTAGTCCTGCGCAGTCGAGCTCTTTCTTCTATAGTTCGTACCGTCTGCAGAACTATGTCTATTACCTTCTCTGGAGAAGATCTCACCTCTATGGTTATTGTGGTTGTCCAGACTTTTACTGCACTAGATGGTTGCTTTTCTGCACCATAGAAGTATCAATTCCACTACTTGTGAATGGAATGATAGTTGTGGTTATTGGCTCTGCTATAGTAGTTCTTATTGCAAGGGAGGGTACAATAGAGGTGGCTTGAGCTGGTCCAGTCTGTAAGATTAGCTTCTATTTCCCTTATCTCATTCTCTGTGTATCCTTCAGTAGCAAGCCTTTGTCTAAACTAAGCTTGAGGTCCTTTATTAGTTTACTCCAATATTAAACTCTTTTGAGTTTCCAGGATTAGGCTTCGAACATTCTCGTCTGCTCCACCTTTCAAAAACTTTAATCCTACATTGGCATCATGGAGGTATTCTTGTGGATGAGGGCTCGGCAATGTGCCCGGCCTACACTTTTGCAGATTATATTTCCACCTCCATAAGAGTTGACTCTGCAGCTGGGTGATCAAAGATAGTTTCTTCATCTGAGGACTGCATGATTAGCTTCCTTCTTGTCATCCTCTGCTGCCTTTTCTTTGATGGTTAAGCTTTTCTAACTAGTACCTTCTTAATTTTCTTTGTTGCTGATCTTGTGAGTACTGTACCAATCATCTGCATAGCCTTTCTTCTCGTCTGCACCTCTGCAGACTTGGGTGGGTGGTCTACAAGTTTGATAATGGTTGGTAGTGCTCCAGTCTACATTGTTAATCCAATCGGCTGCTTGCCTATCTTCTTGACGTCAATATGCTTTGCCATCATCCATGGCCTTCCTTCTTTGTCATATAATTGTAATTTTTGTTTGAGAAGAATGCTGATTATCTTCCAAACAACGGTTGCTTTGACGCTACAGCCTTGGCAACTTGATACATGAGCAATTAAGCCCAGTTGACTTTGTATACAGTGAGGATAGCGCACATGATCTCTTGTTTTTCAGTTGTAATCTTTCGAAATTGAATTCGAAAGATGTCAGAGGGTTAGGGTTTTCGATTTCGTGTAGTAGAGCGCTCGAATGTTTAGAGAGAGAGTGAGAGCGTTCTTAGAGAGAGAGTATCAGAGAGTAAAGTGATTTTCCAATTGAAAATTTTTGTTTTTATACTCTTTGTAAGTTTATGACCGTTGACAGTACTTTCTAGCCGTTACGCAGTGTCAGTTATTATTTGACCGTTGTATAATTTCAAGAAATTAATTTTGTTACGTATAAAATTCTTTCCAAAAATAGATGCAGTAAAGTAATATTACTTCTAGTCTCCTCTCTACTTATGAGCCAAGCAGTAGAGCAATAGAGCAATAATGTTAGTCTGCATTAAAAAATAATGGTAGTCTGCTTTCTACATGTATAGCAGAGCAGTAGAGCATTTTTCGCCAGTTTTACTATTTTAAATCAAGTATACCCAATTCTCCTCTAAATTGAGTAAACTTACTCTCATCGAGAGGTTTTATAAAAATATCCGCAATTTGTTTTTTTTTTTTTGGAATATATTTCAATTTAATGTGACCTTTTTGCACAAGATCCCTGATAAAAGTGATATCAATATGCTTGATTCTTGAATAAAAAATTGGATTTTCTGAAATTGCTATTGTAGACGTGTTGTCACAAAATATAGAGATTTCAGAGAATATCATACCATAGTCTGCAAGCTGTGATTTCATCCATAATATTTATGCAGCATAACTTCCTGTAACTATGTAATCTGTTTCTGCAGTAGAGGTTGATACTGTAGTCTGCTTCTTGTTGAACCAGGAAATCAATCTTGGACCAATGAATTGACATGTTCCACTTGTGCTTTTCTTGTCAACCCTACAACCTGCAAAATCTACATCTGAAAAACCTATTAGTGTAAAATCAGATTCCTTTGGATAGCATACACCAAGGTTTGGAGTTCCTTTGAGATATCTCAGGATTCTCTTTACTGTAGTGTAGTTGGATTCCTTGGGATCAAATTGATATCTTGCACAGACACAGACTGCATATTGAATGTCTAGTCTGCTTGCAGTAAGGTATAGCAATCACCCTATTACTCCTCTATACATGGTTTGATTTATTTTCTTTTCATGTTCATCTTTATCTATCTTTATTGATGTGCTCGTGGAAGTTTTCACATGACTAGTATTTTCTAAGCCATACTTTTTAATTGTGTTTTTTCAGTACTTAGATTGATTTATAAAGATTCTATTTTCTAATTGTTGTACTTGAAGACCTAAGAAATCTTTAAGTTCTCCCATTAAGCTTATTTGAAATTTAGATTTTATTAATTCTACAAAACATTCACAAAGTTTATTATTAGTGCAACCAAATATAATAGATTATACTAACAATATATGTTCCTTATGCTTCTTAAGAATAAGAGTGGTATCTACTTTAACTCTTTCAAATTTGTTTTCACACAGAAATGTTGAGTGAGTTTCATACCATGCCCTTGGTGCTTGTTTTAATCCATATAACGCTTTGTCTAACCTATATACATATCCAAGATATTCAGAGTCTTCAAAGCCAGGAGGTTGTTCAATATAAACTCTCTCTTGTAGCTTTTCATTTAGAAATGCATTTTTTACATCCATTTGATAGACTTTTAAACCTTGATATGCAGCACAGGCAAGAAACATTCTTATGACTTCTAATCTTGCTACAGGGGCAAAGGTTTCATCAAAATCAATTCCTTCTTCCTGTGAGTATCCCTTAGCAACTAAGCTAGCCTTGTTTATGGGTTTATTTCTAAATACCCATTTGTAGCCTACAACTGGATAGTTTTTGGGTCTTGGTATGAGATAACATATCTCATTTCTTTGAAACTCATTTAATTCTTTTTACATAGCATCTACCGAGTTTGAATCTCTTAGAGCTTCACTTATAATTTTTTGTTCTATTTCTGATATAAAGCAAGCAGATTGGCATTCTGTATTTGTTGCTCTTCTAGTCTGCATAGGTGCATTCTTATCTCCTATTATGTCATCCTGTTATGTGTCTTAATCCATCTTCTTTTATCTTGTTCATTAGTTTCCAATTGTTGTTAAGTTAGTTCTTGAGTCTCTGCTGCAGTGTCATTGTGTACAGACGATTCTTCCTTGTCTACAACTTTAATGACCTCTTCTGTAGCCTGCTCATTACATGCACATTCCTCATCAAATACATTTGCATTTCTTATGAATGTTTCTGATTCATCAAATGATACATGAACTGACTCCTCAACTATTTGTGTTCTTTTATTGTACACTCTAAAGGCTTTGCTGGAATATCCTAAGAAAGTTTCATCATCTGTCTTAGGATAAAATTTCTATAAATAGCTTTTTTCATTATTGTGTATGTAACATATGCATCCAAAAGCATGAAAGTATATTTGACATTTGGTGTCTTTCCTTTCCACAATTCGTAGGGAGTCTTTTTATAAATCTTATGAATTGTGCATCTATTCTGAAAATAGCAAGTTGTATTGACTGCTTCTGCCCAGAAGCTTTTAGATAAGTTTGCATCAGAAAACATTGTCCTAGTTGCTTCTATTAGTGTTCTATTTTTTTTCCTCTCAAGTACACCATTTTGTTGAGGTGTTCTAGGTGTTGAGAAGTTGTGTTTAATTCCATGATCATTGCAGTAGACATTTACTCCTGTTTGATCAAATTTACTTTTAATTATGATTACTTCTATGCCTTTTTCATTTTGAATTTGTCTAAGAAACCTTGTCAGCAGACAACAAGTTTCACTCTTTTTATGTAAAAACATTACCCAAGTATATGTGGAATAATCATCTACTATAACTAGAGTGTACTTCATTCTATTTAAGCTTTCTACCTCAACTGGATCAAAAAGATCCATATGTAATAATTTCAGAACTCTAGTTGATTTTGAGGAGTTTAAGGGTTTAAAGTTTGATCTAATCTGCTTTCCTTCTTGACATGATCTGCATAGTTTATCCTTTTTAAACTTTGCTTGAGGGAGTCCTCTTGCTAGATTTTCTGAGGATAACTATGTCATAGTTTTAAAGTTAAGATGAGCTAATCTTTTGTGCCATAACCAGTTTGTATCTTCAGCTTCTTTAGTATAAAAACATGTTATTTGTTTTGATTGTGATGAATCAAAGTCTACTACATACATGTTTCCTTTTCTAATTCCTAGTAATTTTACTTCTTGTGTGACTTTATCCTTTACTTGACATGTATCATAGGTGAATGACACATCATAATTCTTATCACATAATTGACTAATGGATAGCAGATTATGTTTTAAGCCTTTAACATAAACAACATCTCTAAAGATTAAGGAACCTGTACCAAGGGTTCCATGACCTTTAGTTGTACCTGTCTTCCCTCCTCCAAATATGACAAGAGGTTCTTGTTCCTTTCTGTAGTCTTTTAGGATGGATTTGTTTCCTGTCATGTGTCCTAAGCATCCACTGTCCAGATACTATATACCTCTTTGTATTTCCTGCATTCAAAACATAGAGAGCTTGTACATTATACCCACTTATATGGGTCCTCATTGGTTAGCTTTTGGAATCCACACTTGAATTATCTTCTTGTGAGAATTCCAGCATTCAAAAGACTTGTTGCCAATTTTGCCACAGGAAAATAAGTAGACCTTTGGTCTTGTGCTTATTAGTGGTCTGCTGCATTTGACATGAGCCGACATGACTAAGGTATGGGTTTTTCCAAGTTGTTTTGGAGAAGTTATTTCATGCTGAGTTGTTAGGTGCATACTAAGCTTCATAAGGCCTTTTATTGAATCTAGTTTTGAGATTCTTGGCCTCCTACAACTTATGATTAGCTAGTACTGGTGGTCTACTCCAGCCCTTTTGGGTTTGAGCAGTAGAGATTTTGTTTTGCAGTAAAGATCTCTTCTGCAGATTTTTTTTGCTTTTTGGTTCTTTCTGTGCAATGCAGCTTTTGCTCTTTTGCACAGTCTGTACAGCAGAGCCCTTGCTCTTTTGCACAGTCTGTACAGCAAAGCCCTTGCTTTTTTGTACACCTGCTGTAGTAAAGGTATTACTTTTCTGCATATCTGATGCAGTTGAGGTCTTTACAATTTTTGTAGTAGTCTACTTTACTTCCTTGGTTATGACTTTTTTGTCGGCATTATTGTACAACTAGTCATTATATTCTAACCCAGTTTTATCATGGAAGGATTGACGTATATTGAGCGATTTTTGCAGACACAAAGTCTTGCCATTCCAAGCATCTACTTGCTTCTGAAGTTCAGTGTTTTCTGAAAGTACGTGTCTCCAGTACTGCATTGAGAAGTTTCACCATTTCATTTGCTTCTTTCAGTTCATCTTGAGCATATATTAGACTATTATTAGTCTTTTTATCTGTTAAATTGTATTTCTCTTTGAGAATTGCAATCTGCTTAAAATTCTTTTTATTTTTCTTTAAAAGGGAAATAAAGTTCTAAGAGGTTTCTTGAAGGGTTTTCTTCAATTCCTCTATGAAGGATTTTAGAACTCTCTCTTGAGCTTTGAAAGCCAAGGTCTTCTTTCTAGCATCATCAATTTTTTTTTTTTTTTTTTTGCTCAACTTCAAGATTGTATGTACAATATACCATACAGTTGAGCCACGGATATCTTCGTTAGATATCTAGATTCCTTTATGGGTATGGTCTTAGTGCTCCATATTTCACCAAGAGATCTCACAAACTTTCGGTTAACTTTCTTGTTTTCGAAAGTTTTTCCCAAAGTTTCAAGAATGTTGATGAAAACATTGAACCTTTCATAGAAGGTAGTCAGATTCTCATCGGATCTCATTGAGACCAATTTATATTGTTGCATTACGACATCCTTCTTGTTCTCCCTTATTTCGTTGGTTCCTTCATTCCTTAGCAGTAGAGCTTCCTTTGCCTCCTTTGCAGTGGTTGTATGAGCCACTATCTCAAACATGTTGTCATCAAGGGATTTGAATATTTGATTTATAGTTTTTCTATCAACCAACTCAAGATCCCAATCTTCTCTGGTTTGGTCTTTGTACTTATTTAGTTGGATCCATTGAATCTGGCATCATTGGAACATTAGGCACATCAAAGATGATGTCTTGCATTCTTTCGTCTATTGAATTAAGATGTGCAATCATCTTTAGTTTCCAATGGTTGAACTTGTCGAATGAGCATAATGGAGGCTCTCCACTGTTAGGACACTTGGGAAAATTTGGTGGTGCTATTTTTCTTCACAAAAGCAAACTGTTAGTAACTTCTTTGCAAATAAGATAATGACCTTTTCTTTCCATAAATTGTTAAGTCTGAAAAGTTAGGCTCTGATACCAATTATAAGGTACAAGATATAACCTAAAGGGGGGTGAATAGGTTAATTCCAGTTTTAACAATTTTATGCAACGGATCATATTTTTGCAGACCACTATTCTATGCAGACTACTTGGGTAGTCTGCAGCTTACACTTCAAGGTCTACGGTAGAGACTTCAATTCTTGGATTTTGTCTCTATTTGACTGTGAAGGTTGATTTCTAACAGTTCTAAATAATAGACAATGAAAGTAAGTAAGGCACACAGTGTGTATACTCGTTCAGACACTTGTTCTCAATTGATAAACAAGAGCTTAGTCCAGTCTTCCCTTGGTGACCAGTGTAGTCAAGCCAAGAGATGAGTATCACTATCTTCGTTTTTGTAGCTTACAAAACAACTTCTTTTTACAAGCTAAACAAGTTGTACAAAAGACAAAGACCCACGATCCTCACACAAATTCAGTAATCTCAACTCTGCTACAAAGGGTGTTTTTCTATAGACTAGTGAACTCTCTTCTCTGTGAATTTCACGATTTTTCTCTCTTGAATAATATTTGAATATTGATTGGTTTGCAGTCTTGCCTATCAATCCTTGTTTTTCAACCTTAATCAAAGAGCTTCACTAGTTTCCTTTTATAGTCTCAGGAAACAAACCTAAATGGCATGACACTGTTTCTGATGTTGACACTTTGCCATCGTGTCACCCACCATCTTGTTTCTGATACTAGCAGTCCACTAACTCCAGAATTTATGTCGTTTCTGTTTTAACTCAAATCTTCGTTTGACTGGCTTCATATCTCTGACCTTACCATCACCTACCATCTATACTGCACCCAGTTTGTTACACCTTAGTCTGCATACTATACTGTGAGAACTGGTCAGCACCAATCCCTATTGCAACCTCATCTGCACACAGCTCTGCTGCACATTGATGTATTCTGTGTTGGTCCTCGTCTGTCCCTAGGAAATTCCCCCTAGGGAAGTTTCGCATTCCTATCTGTGATAGTTATGATGGGGCAACTGACCCCGAAGAGCATGCTCAGAACTTTCAAATCTTGATGAGCATACAAGGGGCGAATGGTGCGCTGATATACAAAGGCTTTCTTTACGACCATGCGAGGTCCGGCTCAAGCGCGATTCGACAACCTCACCACTTGCTTCATTGGCTCTTTAGCTAAATTGACCGACTAGTTCTACCAGCACTAAGCCTATTGCCAAAAGCAGAAAATCACTCTAAGAAACCTTCATAAGATTATCCAATGACCTAGGTATGACATGAGTTCCAACATATAGCCTTTCAACACCGAGGTGGTGAAGGTCGATGGGACAGATGATAGTGACATATTGATTTGTTTGTAAACATACATCATTTTTTTTAATCATAGTTACGTGTTTGTGTTAGTTTTAGTCTCAATTTGAGTCATTTTATTTTTTTTACTATTTAAAGCGTCGATACTACTATATTTTTTATTTTTCTTGTAGAAATGAAGAGTTTGTAGTGATTCTGTTCGTGAGCTACTTGGAAGGAGATTTCTAGACGGTTTTCTGAAGTTTCTATTTGATGTTGGAGGAGTTGAGAAGTGTTTAATATTTGTTGGAGCTGTAATAGATGAAGAACAAGCCGTGAAAGATGAAGTTATGCAATTTCCTGAGCACGAAGTAGGAGAAATGAAGCACAGGCCGTGTGCCTTGGCAAAGGCTATGCCAACCACGCATGGGCTGTACGTCCTTTAAGATCTTTACAATCTTATCTTTCTATTTTAAGGGATTTTTGGTTGTTTGTATTTTCTATATGTACCCACGGCTAAATTCGAAGAAGTGACGAATTTCATTAGAGTTTTTCATCAAAGACGAGGTTGGTGTTGCTACATTTGGTCTTTTCTTGATTCCTTTGATGAGAGGTTTATCACAAACTACTTCATTCTATGGTGTATTGATCATCGATCACTACAGGATTTGTATTCGGCTATCTATTGGCCAAGTGTCATTAGTTGTTGGTTTATACTCTTTCCCTAGTTGTGTAGTGATAACTTCTTTCGATTGTTTGTTAAATTTGTCATTTCTATTCATAACTATGGTAGCGTAAGATTTTAGTATGCCATCATAATTGAAACTCATTCATGGATTTTATGAGATTTGATTCTTGTACTCAATAATTTCATGTTCATGTGTTGATTGTTCCTCAATTGCCTATTCTATGTATTATGGTTGATCACCTTAGTACATAGAAGAAGTATGTATGTAATCAAGTCATTTTCTTTCGGTTGATATTAGTAGCAACTTTATAAATTAATGTCATTCTTTTTTGGCTAACTTATAATCATATGAATGTGAGCATGATATAGAGCTATTCTGAATTAGGTTAATGTCATGTGTTGTTAGAGAATTATTCATAATGCGACATGTTTAGTATATGTTGTATTCCCATTTTGACATAGAGTAATTGTAGTAGTTTGGTTATGACATACTTTATGGGAACCAATAATTCTTTTCAACAACTCTCTTTTTATCATACTTAATTAAAACATCTATCATAAAGCACATAAGATAAAAATGCTAGTCAATGATTAAATCCATGAAGAGTGAAAATTAAGATTGTCATACATTTTATCAACTTTGATAAGAACTCTTTTAAACAAAAAAATCAAAATTGTTTTAGTTAATTTGTCTTTTCTATTTCGGTTTTTTCTCCAAACAAAATCCCCCTAATTTTACTGAAAATTGATAGATCAACATTTTAATTGATAGACCGTTATTTGTGGGATCGTCTTGTGCTCATCACTACTATATTTTTGTTACAATTGTGTTGTGTGAAGTAGTATGGATATTTTAATTTGTAGCACCTTGTAACGGGTTCTATCAAATTTTGACGTCGTTTTCGGAAAACGATGTGAATTAATTTATCTTCTATTGATTTTTCTTTTTATTTTGTTGATATTCAGAAGGAATTAATTGTCTTACATGCAACTGAGGAGTGGGCGAAAAATAGGAGAAAATGTTCAAAATATTGTTCTTGAGCTCAAATATCGAAATCCACCAATTGTATGAGGTGAAGCATCATCTAAAAGGCTCCTAATCGACCTATTGGCGAGATCTTTCTAATTTTTAATATGGCCGAACCTGTGAATGCTCAAAATGCACAAAATGTACAAAAAGTACAAAATCCATCGAATCCATCTGTTGATAATCGCACGTTAAGACAAATGGCTCAATATGATGATAATAATGAACCTCCTCTGTGTATTGTATTCCTGATGTGCAAGAAAATTTCAACTCAGTTCTAGATTTCTTCAGAAACTACCATCTTTTCATGGCCTTCCGGATGAAGACCCACACATGCACTTGAATGGATTTAGGGTAGTATGTGCGAGTATAAAATTGGACGAAGTGAAGGATGAGGTGATTAAGCTCAGAGTTTTTTTCATTCAGTGTTTAAGATGTTGCTAAGAATGGGCTCTATGATTTACCCAAAGGAACTTTAAACACTTGGGGCAAATACAATCTCTAATCATGGATAAGTAGTTTCCTATTTCAAAAAATCTCACCAATATTTTGAGAGTTGTCCATAATGATGCCAGTATTTTTAGAGGGTCTCAATGGTCATTCCTTGGAAGACTGACTTAGCCTTGGATTGTCCATGATGATGCCTGTATTTTGAGAGTTGCTTGACAGTTATAAGTATTATAGAATCTAACTTGTGCATTGAGATATCATTGGGATGACCGTTAGGTCTAAAGTCTAGAGGAGAGTCCAATTCTAATAGATTAGATCAATAAGAGAGAAAATCTGTCTAGTTTATAAACCATCCCATGGATTTGTACGTGGTCGATACTCCCTCTACAATTAGGGCTGAAAGAAAGCTCATTTAGCTCAATGCTCCGCTCGTTAGCCTCCATAACGGCTCGAGTTCGGGATCAGCCAGATAAGAGCTCGCCAATGGCTTGAAATATATTTAGTAATTTAAATTTATATGCATACATAAAATATATGTAATTTATTTTTTAATATAAAATACTATCATACTCCCTCCGTCCCACATATTTTACAACAGGTATGTATTTTGTATAATTATATACGCTTGAATACAAATCTCATTTTCATATTAAATCATATCTGATCGTCCCGTAATATGTGTTAGGTTGAAATACGTAACTTACACAATCATTGATGTTTCACGAAAAATTTATAAGAAAAATTACATTTGATTGTTGATACACGTGTGTCAAACTTTGCATGAAAGGAGCCGTCAAGAAACTTGGAGAGGAAGTATTTACTGATGAAGATAAAGTGTGAGCTTCTTGAAAAAGATTATGCATTTCATTCTTTTGGTTGCTTGTGGTCTTCATCAACATTGTGATATTATAGGAGAGCATTCCGTGGTGAGCTTGCCCTACTTGAGAGAATTCGACAACCAAATGTAGTCCAATTTTTGGGGACTGTCACTCAAAGTAGCCCTATGATGATCGTCACAGAGTATTTACAGTAGTCCAACATTGTGATATTACAGGAGAGCATTCCGTGGTGAGCTTGCCCTACTTCAGAGAATTCGACATCCAAATGTAGTCTAATTTTTAAGGGCTGTAGCCCTATGATGATCGTCACAGAGTATTTACCCAAGATTTCTCTCAAACATTAAGTTGTGACTGCACCATTCGTTCGTTTGTATAGTAGAATGTTCCTACTGAAGAATCCTATCTTGTGCGTTGCTTGATTTGCTAAGCTTGATTTTGTAGTCTTTAGTAGGAGATGTGCGTCATCCAAAAGGCTTAATGATGTCATCGATTATTTCAAAATGTTCATTCTTCATACTCCCTCCATCACATATTAATCGAAACTTTTTTTTTTTGCCGTCCAAAAATAATTAAAACCATTCCTTTTTTGGTAAACTTTTAACATAAAAATAGGTACAAAAATATTATATTTTTGTTATGGTACACCCACTAATTCCTATCTCAACTACTACATTAACTCTATTATCATCAAAAAAATATTATATTTTCATCAAAATCTAAACAAATTCAACACAGACATAAATTCTCTTGTCGGGTCAAAACGTTTTGATTAATATGGGACGGAGGGAGTACTATAATCTTACCCATACTTGAACCACAAACATGATCAAATTATGTTAGAGTAGGTTGTTGGCTTGGATCGGCCGATGGTGTGGTGAGACACAGAGGCAAGAGTGGTGAGACACGGAAGACACCAAACAGTGAAAACGTGTTTTTCCTTTTCTCCATGTCACTCCCCCTAATCTTGAGATGGCTCTAGATCACGAGGCTCTTTTCCTCATTTGGTTTCTTCTCCGATTTATCCTTGGGTTTCTTTTTACCACCGTTAGATCCCTTACTCCCAATGAGATTTCTAACCTTATCCCTATTACAAGAGATGATATCTTTAGCATTGATCCATTTTTCCCTTTCTAGGGCACCGGGTTTCTTGATTTCTAGATCCACATTATCTTGTGGATCCACATAATGCTCGATTCGATGTGGCGGCTATCATTTCCTCTACACTGTTTGCGCGTCCTTGCTCGTCGATGATCTTGTCATCGTCGTCGTTGGAATTCACCACTGTTGGTATCGGGGGAACCCGGAACTTGTAATGATACGCGCACTATCGAGGTAGATGAACTTGTCTTTCCTATCAGAGATGGCGAATGACCTACACCAGTGACTGACTCTACTTTTGCTACACCTGTCATGGATGATGCAGGCACTGTCACACCTTCCGGTTATTCGAAACTTGCTATGAGACAGATTGGTTTGGTTAACTCCAAACTTATCTTGTAAAGACGATTTGATGTGCGCTTCACGAACATCAACAACTTGCCGTTGTCATACACCTTCATGGTATCTCCCATCATGTTCACCTCTCTCCCATTTTTTGTCATCTGTCCAAGGCTGATGATATACTGTCCAAGATTAGGACTGTAGTATGCCTTATGGAAGATATACTGATCTCCATTCTTGTACAGGAACACGATCGTTCCTTTGCCCATGACCTGAATGATCATGTCATCACCAAGCTTCACCTCCCCAGTAATCTTTTCATCTAGTTCTTGGAACATTTCTCTCCGTCCTGTCATATGATTGCTGGCACCATTGTCTAGGTACCAATTATCCTTAGTTGATGTTTTCTCCTTGCCATGGTGAAACACCTTCACCACCTTTTCTTCTCTGGGTTGTATGGTGTTTTGCTTCTTAGTTCGTGTCATCTCCCGAGACATGAAAAACAATAACGCTGGCTCGTCGCGGGTAGCGTCTGTGTACTGCCTCTCATCGTTCCACCGCTTGCTACGACACTCCGAAGCATAGTATCCCATCTTCTCGTAATTGAAACACTTAATGTGGGTTTTGTTACGGTTGCTGCTACCGGTGCCTCCCGCAACTTCCTGGCGCACTACATAATTATCGTCTCGTTCACGTCACTGGCCTTTACCTCGATTTGAGGTGTCGGATTCATGTCCTTGACCAGATGACGAACTTTCCTCAGTGCTATTCCTCTAGGGTGTCATTCGCTCGTTACTAGTGAACATGAACTAACTCTCCCCACTACTGATGTTCTGACGGAGTCGAGCTCTCTCCTCGAACGCCTTCAATAGTTCTATGACCTCCTCGAACGACATCGTCTCAAGATCCAACCACACCTTCAAACTATTCGATCCCAGCAACGACTGTGAAATATCTGTGAGGTACACAATCTAGCAGCTTCTTGACTAGTGCGGTATTATTAAGATCTGTACCAAGGATGGAAAATCTGTTGGAAATGCCAATGAGTTTCCCGACGAACTCGTCAATGGATTCCTGTTCTTTCATCCGTAGAGCATCGAAATCACTTTTTAATATCTACAACCGAGTTTTCTTTACTCGATCAGCACCCATGTATCTCGTTTTCAGGCTTTCCCAAATTTCTTTCGTTGTCTTCTTCTTCACAATCTGAACAAGAACACTTTCAGGGATTGACTGGAGGATGTATGCATACGCGTTTTTATCCTTTCTTGGACTAACCTCCTCTTTTTCTGCTGATTCGATCGCTTCTCAAAATTCATAGGCATCTAGGATTGCTTCCAATTTTATCGTTGATATCGTGTAGTTAGAGGAGTTCAGCATTGAAAAATTAAACGACACTCCATTGCTCTCCTTTGACGCGTGTTGGGGAACAATTGACATTATCGAGATTTTTTTAATTTTAACAAAATTCCTTTTTTTAAAAAAAAAAATTGTTTCTTTTTTAAAACACAATTCTCTTTTTTTTTTTTTTTTTTTCGTTCCTCCGTACCTCACACTCCCCTTTTTCCCACATTAGTGCTTTTCCCCCACACACAGCTCTTGTATCCTACTCTCTCTTTTCCCAGAACAACTCCTACCTTCCTCTGCTGCCTTCCCTTTTCTCTCTTCTTTCTTCCACCACCACCACACCTCTCCTCTTCTCCACTGTCGCTTGGGATTTCAGATCGTGGCGCTGGACCGGTTGCTTGTTCCTGGAACCTCAAGATTTACGGCCTTCGCGACGTGGAAACAGAGACCGTGGAGAGAGGGAAATTGAGGGAGGCATGGGCGGTTGATGATGATGGCTCCGATGGTGGATCTGGTTGACACGGATGGCTTTTGTTCCTGGAACCTCAAGATCTCGTTGGGGCTCGAGCACCGCTGCCGAGCTGGATCTGACTTATGAAACCTGGAGCGGCTGCTGCTAGCTAGTGGCTTGGGCGGATCTGGGCCGTGTGGGTGGCCTGATTTTGGACTGTGGCTGCGGCTGTGGCCGGGCTATTGGAGGTATGTGGACCAAATGTCGGTGGCTGTGGTCGGGCTGGATCGGGTCGGCAACTAGCGGCAGCGGCGGCTTAGAGGACGGCTACGGTTGTGGTGGGCTGAGCCTATCTCTGGCTGACATCTCGGTCGATATGTCCTCAGCTGGGGTCTTGGTTACGCCTACTTGTTTTCCTATAAATAACATAAAGCGGTAAGTTAGATATGTACCTTTGCAAAATAATATGAAAATTAGAAAAAGGAGTCTTCCTATCACTCTATCCAAGCCAACATTTGGTATCAGAGCTAGGGATGGTTGTGCAGAGCCGGAGAGCCGGTGAGTTGTCGTGAAGATCCGGCCGAGGAGGCGTGTTTCGCCTAAACAAACACAAAAAACGTGTTTGTATAAAAACAAACGTGTTTTTAGCCGGTGGAAGATGAACAGTGCGGCCAAACAGTAAAAACGTGTTTTCCTTTTTCACCCTGTCAAGGTTAGGGCTAACATAGGTATCCATTTTTGCACATGATATGGTACAAACAAGCAGTTTCGCACTCCTGATTTGGCATGTTGCTGATAAAGTTACTGTTTAAGGAATGAAAACAAGTACTATAGTTTACTAGGAACTTTCACAAGGACCACATGATATTTAACGATGCATTACTTCATACTTTGTCCTACCTGAAGTTCCTAGTGCAGTACTTCATTATTCATTCTAACTCCGTCATTTTCCTTTCCATTTCTCTCTGCTAGCCATGCCTGCTAGATATTCATCTCTCTTGTTCTACCCATTTTAGAATAAATAGGAAATTTGCTTTTTAGACCTGATGCTTGGGCTGTAATTCGTAAGAAATTCATTGTGGGAATTGTCAACATATGCATAAAAGAATTTTCTGTCTTTCGAGAAGATTGTATTACTTGACGTGACATTATATTTTGATTTGTCTTTTTCCATGTTTATGCTCTAGGGAGATTTATCTGAATACTTGAAAAGCAAGGGAGCGCTAAAACCAAGAACTGCTGTCAGATTTGGACTTGACATTGCAAGGTTAAAATCTGAAATTTACTTTATTTTTCCTAGTGATGCTATATGATCGTTTTTTAAGGCAAAACTCCGTTTCTAGGATTCTCATTCTGTTCTTATTTTAAGCCGAAGATGTTGAATTCTCATTCATTACTTGATTGCTGTCAGTTAATTCAACTTTGGTGGGCATTTTTTATAAGCAAAGTGCTTTATTCCAGTTCGACTCAATTTTTATCTTTACTGTGATATCAATCCATTGTTGTTCATTTTGGCAAAAGCTGTTGCTTGTTCAAAAGCCTGTTGCTTCTTGATCCAAAATGCTTTCATTCAAGCACTCTAATAGATCAATGTTCTTGTTCCATTCCGCTGATGCATCGGTTCCTCTACTCTTCTTGCTTCCTTTGCTAGCCCTTTTCTCATGAATTATGTTCTCAAGTTCCAATTGCTTGGATCACGAAATTGATGTTACTTGTTTTTTAGTACACACTTCTTACCATCTAAGCTTGATTGGAGGAGCATACATCTTACCAAATTTGCTGAGTAACAGTGTGGATGATCGGCTCAAGCACACTGCCTCCTTAGGAGAGTTGGGACTCGGAAGGCAGATGCATTTTTTTCCGTCGTTGCATATTTGTTCTGTTTCATTCAGAAATAAGTTAGGCTCCATGAATCCCTATGTCCCCTTAAAATTTTTGAGTTTATGGTTGTATGGGATGACAGTTTTGAGCGCCATGATGAATATATATGTTTCTTATGTGCTGCTGATACTAACTTGGAGTTGCGTGCACTTGGATCTTTCCTTAGGGTGTGGTGGAGCAAAGGTAATGACAGCTCTTCAGGATTAGTTAAATAGGATGTGATGAGCTAGACAAACACTTATGGTATCTTTGCTGAAGCGGACGATGGTATTGGATCGGTTTCTTCGATTTCTCGAAGAGGTCAGAATCCTGATGTGCTATCAAAGCTATAGGTTTCTAGTCAGGCGTCAATGTGCTTTATTTGGATTTATGCGAGTGACGTGAAATATCTCAAGGTGCAAAAGATGTCAATTTATGATGCTCTTTTGGTGAATGAGGGGACTTACTTGGATGATAAGATCAGAAACAATACTTATGTTACATGTACCTCAGGTGTTGTGGCATTATTTGCAGTCAAGGTAGTGATAGTAAGGTGGCATGGACATGGTTAATCAAAACCATCATGATGGACGTTTGGGAATATTTAATGCAATAGAAATGGTACATGTATGGTAATTTTAGGACGGTAGGGCTGCGCCTCTTATGAGGAGGCATAATAACTTGTAGGTTCAATTGGAGTCGAAAGTTGCGAGTCATGACCCTTTAATCTACACTTTATACCTTATCAGCCTCGCTAATCATAACTAGTCACGGGCTGATCTTTCAATCTCAAACAACTTTGGAGTAATTTTGACTTAGTACAAAAATTTGTAGCTCTCTCTGTGTTCACTAACGAGATTCAGCTAGGAATATTCTCCAGTTAACATACAAAATATTTATTCTGTTATAGCACATAGGGTCACAGATTTTGTAATGTTTGCACTTATTTATCTATCCTCATCACTGTAATCATTACTTAAATGAATGCAGTTATTTAGCAAGCTATGCTTTAATCAGTTTCTATTTAATGTATTACCATATTCTTGATCTAAGCTAAAAATTACTTTCATTGTGCTTAATGCTGCAGGGGCATGAGTTATTTGCATGAGATAAAGCCAGAGCCAATAATTCACCGTGATCTTGAACCTTCGTGAGTAACCCTACGTGATGAGTAACCCTACGTGATCTACTGGCATAGGTTTCTTGTCTCATGATTTCTTCAGGTGTTTACTGTCTTCCATTGTTTTTGTCTGCCGTCCTGGTCCTAAAAGGTCCTAACTTTCCTGCTCTCCTGTGGGTAAGATGACAGAAATGTGTTGCGAGATGATACTGGGCACCTCAAAGTTGCAGACTTTGGACTTAGCAAGATTCTTAAAGCTGTCAAAGGAGTTGAAGGAGACAGGCCTGTGACCCCTGAAGATACTTCGTGCAAGTCTTCTCTCATTGGAATGGTATTTTCGCTTAGTAATTCCCATAATATATGTATTGATTGTTTCATGAATTAAGAACTAAGAAGAACAAGTGGCCTTTACTAATTTCCCTTTTTTGCATTGAACTTAAAGTAGTTGAGCACACAGATTCTGGTTATAGAAAGGTCTCATTTCCTTCTAAGTTTTGCCTCGAGAAACTTTATGACTGGCGACTGCTTGCTGATATCCTGTTTTCACCTGCTTTGTATCCAGTACCTGCTTGTGGTTACATAAGTCTCTGATTGTGCTTACATAAACCCCTCCCTCCACCTCATGATTTTACAATTCTCACACTAACAAGGTGCAGTCGACATGAATTAGGTGTAGTCTTTTGTTCTTTTCTTCTATTTGTGCCAGTGAAACTATTGGAATAACCAAACTACGCTATTTATGATGAGCAGGCAGGTACATGGCTCCAGAGCTGTTCAAAAATGAAGAATATGATACAAAAGATGATTTATTTTCGTTTGCTTTAATTTTGCAAGAGGTAAGAATTTTCTTTCTGGGCAGTGTCTTGGCTTAATTTAGGAACAGCTATTCAATATGTTCTAATGACTTCTTCTTCTTTTTCCCCCTTTCATTTTTTCTGGATTGTGCTTTGAAGTTTGAACAAGCTGAGAGCACGGAATATACATGGATGCACTTGAATATTACCTTGTAAAGGAAACACACACATCTAGTGAAACAGCACGCGTAATAGAAGTAAATGGGATTATGCCTCGTTTTAGAATTTGTGTAAAATTGGCCTGATGTTCTACAGTCATGTAGTTGTGCCTTCTCGTTCAGTGAAAAAGCTGCAGCTGCAATTCTACGGTTTCTCTCAGCTGTAGAAATGGGGATAAAGACCAGGCTTGTGATGTTCAAGTGCACTTTCCAACTGACTAAATAAGTGTAAATTCAACTTGCCTAGTCGGGTACAGTAACACGCCTCGCTTGATTGGAATTCTATGGCAAGTGGCTGGTCTACATGCTGTTTAAAAGACTGTACCCCTACCCCACCAACACCAAAAGTATTTTTTGGCTTGTTCGACATCGTTCCTTCTGTTGATTTGTTTTTTTTCCTTTCGCTGGTTCTGAAGTCGGTGTGAGCATCATGGAATCCATGTATTTCTACGATATCCAATCCATTGAGATCTTATTAACATTAATGAGATGCACCCTTGAATAAGGCTGGGCTATCTTTTAGTCATTATAAACTTTGGTCAATATTATATGTCGAGAAACCAACTTTAACAAAAAAAAAAAAAATCCGAACGGATGATATGTCGTGTGGACAACAAACGCATTGGTCCACCATATATCAAATGTCAATTAAGTCCACGTAATAACCACAAAACTAGTAACATATGGATCTTAAGATTATACATGCCTCTCATAAACTTCCTCTTGTTATGGGACTTGAACCTTTTCTTTGGTTTAAACTCTATTGTTTGTTCCTCATGTTTTGTATTTTTTTTGGCGAAGTACTTTTTTCTTTGGTTTAAAAAAAAATTGCTTGACAACTTCCAAGGGCAACTATGAAAAGTAACGATGTGCATTAGTGCATCTTCTTTACTGGACAAGTTGACTGTTCTTCATTATATATGATTTATGAACATGGCCCTGGTTTATAAATTCTATTCATTGACTTGTAACATAGGTCTTCCTCACTTCTTGTGAGGAGGCTGCAGATTTCTCATTGCCACTGCTGTCAGATACTTCCAGCTTAATAAACACGTAGCTTACACATGCTTGCATCATTAACTGATTCACCGTGTGCATTGCTAGTGTCATTGTAACAGGCTATCTATGTTTATTTTTTGTCTAAACGGTGGAGCAAAAAAGCGTCCACAGTTCAGAGCTCCAGGGAAACTCTATGCACACGGAATCAAGGAGTATGTCCAAGGATTTTTCTTTGCAATTCATTTGGTTTTTAACTCCTCGATATTGACCTAGCACGTGATATTAGGGTACTTCTATTGATGCTTTTGTCTATTCTTTTGGGATAAGATCGTGCTACATCTAATAAAAAAATTTTAATTTTTTCATATAATATTGTTTATTCCCTTTATCCCGAATTAAATGAAATTATTTAACTTTATGTGAATGCTGAGTATTGAATTTGTGTTTTGGGCATTGTGAGGTTTACTATAGCATTAGGAAGAGTAGCTATATATATATATATATATTAGTGCATTGCCAAAAGAGCTATGTTGTACTCCTCCGCTCCGAATAAATTATGAAAGATTGACTTGATACTATTATTAATGTATGAATTTGACTTTCTGGGTGATATATATATATTAGTGCATTGCTAAAAGAGCTATGTTGTACTCCTCTGCTCCGAATAAATTATGAAAGATTGACTTGATACGATTAT
Source organism: Drosera capensis (assembly GCA_001925005.1). Classification (NCBI taxonomy): domain Eukaryota; kingdom Viridiplantae; phylum Streptophyta; class Magnoliopsida; order Caryophyllales; family Droseraceae; genus Drosera; species Drosera capensis. Next base: position 32,369 of record LIEC01010669.1, read on the forward strand.
TAATGTATGAATTTGACTTTCTGGGTTTTGAATTTTGACACTTTTGCCTTGTGAGTGTGGAGAGGGAATTTGAGTGGGTGAAGAAAAAAAAAATGATAAAGAAGATGATGTGATATAAAATATGATTGACTTGATACAACTATTAATGTATGAATTTGACTTTCTGGGTTTTGAATTTTGACATGTTTGCCTTGTGAGTGCGGAGAGGGAATTTGAGTGGGTGAAGAAAAAAATAACGATAAAGAAGATGATGTGATATAAAATATTAATATTTTATATTTTTTTAACAGTAAATAGTTGCTGTTAATGGAAGTGTTGAAATTTATGTGTGACATTCATTTTTAATAATGTGTCACAATGTATCTATGATGGAGGGAGTATTCTACATCACTTTTTGTTGAGCATATGCTTCTTTAAACTTTATATATGAACTTATTTTTCTATTAAAGTAAATCCCAATGATGTCTCTATATCATTTGAGAGAGATTTTAGCCTATATTTTTGACATTTAAGCTGTTTAGTTTTTCAGGTGCTTTACCTCTGAATTCCGCTAATTACTTCTAAAGAGGTCGGTTAATGGTTCAGCTGTATCCATAAGAGATATGTCCTGATGAAAGCCCTTTTCCCCCTGGTTGAAGTTTTAAGCTGATGCTCTCTCTGTCCTGTTGTAAGAAAAAAAAAAAAATTAAACTAACCTCATATTCTCTAACCAGGTTGATAGAATAGTGCTGGAGTGACAATGCAGCAAAGAGACCGACCTTAAGAGAGATAATTGTTCGGCTTGATCATATCTATGACAACATTGGGAGTAAAAAGCGGTGGAAGGTTTGTCTTCTAAGTCTTTACTCTTTCGATATTTGTTTTTACCAGAACATTTGCTTTTACCGTGTTATTCATTTTTAAGCTAAATACTGTGGCCGTGCAACATATGCCTTTCTTTGAGCAAAGAGACAAGAGGAAGAAGGTCTTACAGTGCATGTCACAGACCCCCCTTATTTTAAAAAGCATAACACCAAAAGCAAACATTAGGCACGAGGTGGCATTTTCTGCATATTTCATGCGCTGGAGCATTTTATTATGAAGCAGATACTTTCTATTGCCAAAATTATCCTTCTCTGTCTAAACCTTTGGTTTGACTAAACAATCAACGTCGAAAGTCATGGAAGAAAACGGTCTTGCTGGCCTTCATGGATTGGTAGGAGTAACCAGTAGTTTTTGTATTGTACCTTCTACATACTCGGGCAAATTTAGATCTTCAACTCATTTATCTATTCACATAAGGTGGACACTCGTTTCCTTCTTATCAGATGCGTTATTGGCAGCCCACTTGCCGCGTTTTCTCTCCCTACTCATAAATTCGTGGTAAATTGATTGCACAATCACCTTGATATAAAGCAGTTAGTACACAAAATCCTTTGGTAGTGAAAAGATTGGGTGTGATCAAAGTACATCATACTTTGAAAGCTTTGCACCTGGCTCCATCGGTGTTGATATCGGATTGCACTCTGCAATTTTGTTCCTTTTCAATATGTCTTTGCATATCCTTCATGCGACACAAATATACGTTTCCTTGTTGAATCTCTAGACCAAGGAAATATCTCATTACTTCAAGGTCTGTCATCTCGAATTCCTGTGTCATTGCTGCTTTGAACTCTTCTATCATATCACCGTTGTTTTCCATGAAAATAAGATCGTCTACATAGAGAGCGACGAACAGCAAGCCTTCTTTCTTCTTCTTTACATAGAGCGCATGTTCAAATGGGTATTGCTCGAACCCATTCATTTTGAAGTAAGCGACGATACGGGTATTCCATACTCGTGGATCTTGCTTCAGCCTATAAAGTGCTTTCTTTAATTTCAGCACTTTGTTCTCATCTCCAGCTTTCATGTATCCCGGTGGTTGTTCGAGATACACTTCTTCTTCAAGCACACCATTTAGGAATGCCGATTTGACGTCCATCCGAAATATTTGCCATTTGAATTGAGCAGCTTGAGCGATTAGCAAACGGATCGTTTCCATCCTTGCAACGGGAGCGAACAACTCGTCATAGTCGATTCTCGCCTTTTGTTTGTAACCTTTTGCCACAAGTCGTGCTTTGTACCTTTCAATTTCGCCTTTTGCATTCAACTTCTTCTCGAATACCCACTTCACTCCAATAGCTTGTCCACCTATTGGCAATTTTGTCAGCTCCCAAGTTCTGTTGCACTCAATAGCTTGGATCTCCTCATTCATAGCTCCTTGCCCTTTTTTATCTCTCATAGCTTCTTCGAAGCTTATGTTCTCCGCATCTGTCAAGAGATAAGCAAGATGCACCTCATTTGTTGAGTCATATAAGTCTTGCATAGTTCTCCATCTTGGTTGTCCTCGTTCACCATCATCATCACTATTTGTTGGACTTTCTGGTGGATCGGATGTCGTTGTTGTGTTTGGCATGGTTATGGACATATTTACCTCCTCTAATGTGTCTTTCTTTCAGTCGTTTCTGTCCCATTTAGCTCCTTCATTTACTTGCATATCTCGACTTACTACCACCTTCTTGGTTGTCGGCTCGAGTAGCTTGTATCCTTTGGTGTTTTCGTCATAGCCGAGGAAGACGTACTTGCTTTTGTCCTCCAACATGTGCATAAGCAACACTATCGAATAGTTTAAAGTGTGAGACTGTCGGCTTTTGTCTGCTCCATGCTTCTTGCGGTGTTAGATGTTCCAACTTTGCATGAGGACACCGGTTCTACACATAAACCGCACATTGCATAGCCTCTGCCCAAAACTCCTTCGGCAACTTCTTGCTTTTGAGCATAGACCGAACCATGTTGAGAATGGTACGGTTCCTCCTTTCGGCCACACCGTTTTTTTGAGGAGAATACGCTGCAGTCAAAAATCTTCTTATGCCGTGGTTTTCACAGAATTTCATGAATGTCTTCGAGATGTACTCTCCTCCTCTGTCGGATCTTACAGGTTTGATAGCCATGCCAGTCGATTTTTCAACCAACCTTTTGAACTTCATAAACACCCCAAATGCTTCGGACTTTTCCTTTAGAAAATAGATCTATGTTTTTCGTGAGAAATCATCGATAAAAGAGATGAAGTATCTTTCCCACTGAATGAGCCAGGAGTTATTGGCCCACAAATATCTTTGGCTAGATCCATGTCCGGTAGTCCATACACCATGTTCTTCTTTGCCAAGACTTTCAGACCTCCATGTTATAAGTGGCCAAATCTAAGATGCCACAAGGTGCTCTTGTCTTCAACATTTAGCTGCAGACATTTCTCTTGTACCTTTCGCAAATTGAGCTTGTACATGTGGTTCTTGCCCATTTCGACTTGAGCCACCAATCGTCCTAACTTGTCATTGAGTTGTAACACCTGGTCTTTCATTTGCACCGAGTATCCTTTCTCCACGAGTTGGCCCATACTCAAAATGTTATTCTTTAGATCCGACACATAATATACTTCCTCGATTGTAAGAATAGAATTGTACCTTTTCCTTTGACTTGGACCTTTGATGCGTCCCCGAATGAAACATGACCATCTTTAACTTCTTGTGTCTCCTTGAATAATTGTTTGAGGCCACACATGTGATTGCTTGCACCGGTGTCGAGATACCAAATCAAGTAATTATCGATGGTATCGTTTTGCGCTATCAAGAGCAGACCTTCGTTTGACGTGTCTTCTATTACTAGGTTGGTGTTTTCTTCGACTTTCTTCTTGCCCCAACAGTCCTTCGCATAGTGCCCAACTTTCCCGCAGTTATGACATTTTTCGGGATTGCAATTCTTCTCATAGTGACCGTTCTTGCCACACTTATAGCATTATACCACTTTGTTACTTCTATCGTGTTCATAGCCTTTCCAGTTTTGTTGATTAGATTGTCCCTTCTTTTCTTGGGATTCTCCTCGACCACGACCACGACCTCCATAACTGTTCTTGTCCTCGAGACCATAGCGCCTTATCATCTCTGATTGATGTTTTGGTTTGGAGAGCTTCTTCGAGTGTATCTTCCTTCTTTTTCTTTAAGCGTTTCTCGTGTGCATCTAGTGAACCGATTATCTCGGCAATTGTCAATTCGGCTATGTTGTTTGATTCTTCAATCGTACATACTCGAATCTCAAAATCGTCGGTCAAAGACCGTAATATTTTCTCTACCGCTCTTGATTGGGACAAAGTTTCACCATTTTGTTTCATTTGATTCACCACCGTTTGCACACGCGTGATTTTGTCGGATACCTCTTCCGACTCCTTCATCGCCATTCTTTCAAATTCGCCTCGAAGAGTTTGGAGGCGAATTTGTTTGACTCGATCGGCTCCTTTGAAAACCTTTTGTAGAGTCTCCCACGCCTCTTTTTCCGATGTTGCACCGGTAAGCTTCTCAAAACCTGACTCGTCTATCGCTTGAAACAAGAGATAGATAGCGGTCTTGTCTAATTTGCAGGCATGGCGTCGATCTCAGTTGCGCTTGGTTCTTCATAACCGACGGTGATTGATTCCCACACGTCTTGCGCACCGAGCAACGTTTTCATTTGGATGCTCCAGTTGTTGTAGTTTGTCTTGGAGAGTTTCGGCAATGGAATTTGGCCCATCATATTATTCGTGGAATTCATCTTTCGCCAGCGCTCTGCTACCAAATTGTAAAAGGTAATCTGTGGCTTAAGGCAATGGAATGAATAAAGGGACACTTGGTGGAGCTCACTGCTTTTTCTTGTTTATTCTTACTGATGTATATTTTTCCCTGAGCTGTCGTACAAAACAATGAGAGCTTCCCTCCCTTTATATGCTAAACATAAACAAATGCTAAATAAAATAATGAAAGTCTCCAGCAAAGTGTGACTTTAACACGTTTTGTCCGCCTCCAGCAAAGTATGACTTCAACAAGTTTTGTCCGCCTCCATGCGTGTTTCCAGCCGTTCCGTCTTCAGCAAAGTATGACTTTTACAAGTTTTGTCCACCTCCATGCGTTGTTTCCAGCGGATAGAATTTCCAACGGATGAAGATATTAATTTTAGCCAACAACATTAAGCACCCTATTTAAAACCTGTTGAGAATCGGAAGAAGAGAAAAATTGAATATGTGATCCCTTCTTTCCACGAACTTGTTAAATTACACATAGAACAGTAGTCTCCTTGTGCGAACTCCTGTCTGCGTCTGAAGTCCCCACTCTCCCCTTAGCCATGCTTGATAACAGGAATGCTTACCAACGTTTAACTAATCCTATAGGCAGCAGTGACCAAAGACGATTTGAAATGCCTATCTATGCAGTTCTTCCACTGCCAAAATCAATTGCATGCACGAATATATCTCTTGCTTCATGTATTGATTTTCATGCCCATGCAGCTTCAAGTTTTTCACCTTTGACCTAATTAGTAGCTTGAGTATGTCGTAACTTTATTTCAGTTATTTCTTGCTTGCTTCAGTCTGAGGAACTCGCACTTGCTTATGATTCTAAACCACATTCAATGTTTATCTCAAATTACAGGTAAGGCCGCTGAAGTGCTTTCAAAGATCATACTCTTGTATTGACGGCCAGAGTGGATCATCTCATTCTACATGGAGCTCTTAAATGGTGCTCCATTTGAAGTTGCTCTGCGACACAATAACGGATGATAGCATTACCAATACCAGCTTAACGACCTGAATGGCTTGTCCTAATGAGTCCGGCTCACCCATCATTTGTAGTCAACACCTATATTGCTCATATCCTGACATCGATTGTTAATGAAATTATTGTAGTTTATGTATTTGGTCTGCATCAGCAGGCCGGTAAGAAATACTACAAGCATTTCTTAGTTTATTAGACCTCCAATTCCTACCTCTGTGGAAATGAAAACAAGCAGTGTGTAGTGTGAAATCTTTTGTGCTTGCCTTTTATTGAGATATCGTGTTTCTTGGCATCCATGGAACTACCCTTTGCTTATTAGATTCCCAGCCCTGAGCGCATTTGATATACTTTACCTAGTTGACATCGTCATACTTAGTGGAAATCTATATATTTGCTCTTTGAACAACGGGCAACCCGTCGAATCCGAATGCTAGCTGGTTTCTTCAACGGGCTACTTTTAGCTCTTGATTTTCAGGTACTCTTTCCACTAACCAAGCAACGGGGTGGACGAAGTTGGAGTCGATGCAGGGTAGTTATTTGAACATATTCTTTCCCATGTTCATGTTCAGTGGATCTAGTTTTAGTTAATGCAATGGCCACATTGTTGAAAGAGCCTCGTAACTGATGTAGACTATGAAGAACATGGAAAGTTTGAAGGCAGTACATTGGTCCAGAGTAATCTGCAGCATGAAGAGTCTACAAATCAGAAGAAACAACTCTATTAAAAAACTGAGCCTGATGAATAGTCGCAGGCTATGGTTGTTGCAAGCCTTACTATGCGATTAGTAGAAACAACTACCTGTGCTCCAACGACGATCTAGTAACAACAAGCCTTACCAGTTCCAATAAGACACTCAACAGTAGCTCAAAATAGTATTGAAAACATTTCTTACAAATAGTTATTACTTCCGTAGAAATTTTGTTGTGAAGATTGATAAATCGTAAATGACCACAACCGTAGCTCAGAATAGTGTAGATCACGCTTTTATACATGAATTGCCAAACAAATTTAAATATTACACAAACTTACATAACCCTTTTCCCCCTGTTCTCAGAAAACTACACTCCACTTAAATATGTGCATCTACATAATAGAAGCTGCGGCCAACAACATTAAGAATGGTATTATTAGTTCCCTATATCCAACCTTGAGATCCACCTCACCGCTGTATAATGTTTGATCAGTTCCATGCACGAGTTGGCTTATATCCATCGGGTACGTATCATTAGGACCTTGTTCTTTGAAAGCTCTTGTAGCCAAAATCTTATTTGTGGCCTCAGTTAAATGAGCATTGTCCCAGAAGGCGTGTCCATCTCTATCCTTACAAGGAACAGAGAGCGGAAGGCAGTATATCTGACCAACACCACAGCAAGGACCCTCGCCTGAAATATCATCATGAAAGCCATAAGACAGCATCTCAGGACAATGTTAAAAGAAGTAGCATTAAAAGACAAAAGTTGCTACAGTGTTGTTACTTACTAGTAATTAGTTTGAGAATTTTGAAATGAAATATCTAGAAGCGTTAAGATTCAAATCCATTGAAAATTGAGATGCTATTATTGGAGCCTGATTTACCTCTATACTTACCAAGGGAAGAGGGAATTGGCGATATGATGGAGTAAGTGTTAACAAAGACAAACTGGACGTCGGGGAAAACATGATTAAGTTGATCAAGTAGCGCCTTCAGGCGGCTATTGAAAAGGTTTGCAACATTGTTGATATCCTCGTTACATCTACCAGTGACCTGAAACAGTGGAAGGCATCCCAACGGACCAAGGCCGAACACAAGAATCTTCCTCGCTCCAAATCTATACAGATCCTAGAGTAAAAAACCATCAAAGGCGATAACTAGATCAGCCTTTTTTGAGCAAGAAGAAGCTTGTATATTGACACATTCCAAGCTGAATATCCTGTAAGAAGAGTAAATGAAATTATTTATTTTTCTTACCCTTAGGTTCCTACCATATTGATCTATCAGATCCTTGGTGAAAGCCTCGGGAGAATGCTCCGTCTTCAGAAAAGATCCAGAGCCGAAATAGTTCATCATATAATCATTGTTGCCGATGTATGATGAATATAGGCATGAGTTTAGATGCTCCATGGAAGCGTTCTTTCCAAGTAGCTTAGAAATATTTTGGACTGTCTGCTGGTGGTTCTTTAACTGGGCTGCCAAAGCTATTCTACCTACCTGCAACATATAGAACAAACCATATACTCCAAAATTTTTGTCCAAAGTCCTCCTCACAAATGCATAGAGACGAACTAGCTATAAGATATATTTATCTGGTTTGAAAGAATGCTTACCACATGCTTTCCAGTTTCAGTGTGAATTCCAGCAGCGCCTGAAGCGTAGTTTACTCCCTGGAGTATCTGCTGCCCACTTGCATTTGAAAATGGTGGTATATAGTTCTCCAAGCCCAACATTTCTCCTGCAACAGAAGAAAATACTGAATAATCTCTTCTTGGTAAAACTTATGAAATGTTAGGGCGGAGACATTTTTCGTATTCAAAATCTGAGGAAAAAGATGGGATAGCTGTCAGAGATCAAGTGGATATATTGGGAGCAAATGTTTCAGCATAAATCAAATCCATATTGGGTTGATTAATTCAGGCATATTGATCTATCTGCATCAAGCATGTTACACTGATACATTAAAACCATAAATCCATAAACGACTGATATAACGATAACGTGAGAAAGTTAAAGTTAACCAATGAGATCGATAATGGTGCGGCCATTGGTAAATCTCCCGGTGGGGCCACCAGGGAAGTCATGCCATAGGGCAGGAAGTTAGCCTTGGCATCTGTTTCGAGTCCATTATTATTGCCGCTGTCGGACAAGGAGTCACCAAATATGAAGAAACATGGTACTTGAGGTTGAGATTCAGGTTGAGGTTGAGGTCGTGGCCTTCCAATTATTCCATGAACTAGATGCAAGAAGCTTGTTAGCAATAGTAGCTCAAGTAATAGCTGTCTCACCATTTTTTTGTTTTAGAAGATTTCACAAGAATCAGAAGAATGAGTTGATCGCCGATGATCTACAACATCATATGTTTATATATGTGTTAAGTATATATGAATCTATAGCTTGAAACAATTTCAGCAACCTAGTGCACTTTCATACCAATCAACTTTCAAAAGTATATCCAAAAGGCAGTAAAGCATTTCCTCAAAAATGTTACAATTGAAGACTATATTACCAAATCCTAAGACAGAAAGGAGGCAACCGGAAAATGGGACGGAGTCGCCAATTATCCACACGTAAGCAGGATATCTTTGACCACTTGTTCATGGACCAGGTTCTCAAAGGCACAGCTCGTGATCACTATATGCTTAAACGTAGTAGGATTGAGAATTGTTATCACTAGGCCATTAAGTAACTATATTATTGATGTTCATGCGGAAAGTTTCTAGTTCAATAATCATTTTTATGTGCTGTGATACCACAATGACTAGTCATCTTGGTTGTTCAAGCGAACACGTTCTATCTGTAAAATGCCCGCAATTTTACTATCCTGAAGAATGATATGTACAAGTCATATTTCCGGGGTCCAGAGGATTGCACATTAGGATCATCTTAAACATAGTGCGAGTTTAATTTACGAAGTTGTAATCTGACTTCAATAACCTATAAACTAATTGCATATGTTTGTTTGACAACTCAGTTAAGCTAGTTTATATAAACCAGTTCATTCATTATAGGTTCCTTTTTCCTTTTCCTAATGAGCTTAGACTTTCAACTCATCCTAATTTGCACTTTCCTTCCCTTTCCGAGCAAAATGAGACCTAAATTTCCGGTGCATTATATGTTCTCCGTTGCAGTTCAATGTCCCTTTTCCCCCTTTCTTTCTGTGTTTGTTACATCCTCAAGTTAATTTCAACAGTTCAATGTCTTTTTTTTTTCTTTAACAGAAACGGGAAACACATTAGCATACTTCTGTGTGTAGCCAATGTCACTAGACTAAACAGATTTATATAATACTGGATCATACGATATTAATGACACTGGTGGATATGTTGGTTATAATCAACATTCTCTATGATCACGTTCGCTACACATGACAAGGGTAGGATATCATAAGTGTTAGAAATGTACAATTCATCCAAATATATAGAATTAATGAACAAAACTTTAAAGTATGACATGTTTATGGCTAGTTGTTTAGGTTCAGAATTAGATTAGTAAGTTGCAATCTAGTGAAGCATGCAACAGATCATAGTTGGAGGGTCGATATGGATCACCTGGATATAGACTACTATCAAGGGTTCTAGATAAGCAAATAGGATAAACATGGACAACAAAAGACCACGAATGCTTCGAGATTTAGGATCGAAATCTCTAGATCAAGGCCAAGTAAAAAATATAGCAGACTGGATATAGCAGAAATAGCTTGCGACAGAGGTTGAAAAAGTGATTGTCAATCGTTCAGAGATGTGATTGAAGATCAAAGGAAGGAACTTCACTAGTTTGCATCAAGAACATCATTTACACCAGAGTTTTTTTTAAGAAGATATATGCAATGATTTGGGTTCTTGTCTTAGTAAATAGTTTGCTTGTAAAGAGTTTCTTTATAAGTCACAAACGAAGAGATATTGAACTCTATCTTGACTTGACTGCACTGGTCATAAGAAAGATTGGACTAAATTTTCGTTTGTCATTTGACTACAATTGTTTAAAACAGTATAAATTATTGTGTCCTTTATTGCACTTTATTTTATATCTTGAAACTCCTAGAATTCAACCTTTGACACTAAACAGACAAGTTCGAAAAACTTAAGTTTCGACTGCAGGCTGTTTTTGTCAATCTGCAAAAGATAACGTGCAAACTAATCAAGACTAGACTGCACTAAACTATCAAGAAATTTTTAAATAACTTATTCATCCCTATATCCCTATAGACTATTTATTGTGAATTTTAAGACTTACAATAAATAATACTTTTTAATCTCATGTTTGGTATAAAAAAAAGCATCTTGAATATAGTAATCCCATCTAGAGAATGACAAATGTAAAGGATGTTTTTTTATGTTCTCAGATATTGAATAACGGATACACAAATAGTCTTACATGTGGCTAGCACTCAAATCAACTAGATCCAAGGGCTCGAAATAAATGAATGAAAATAAATGATGAAGATTAAAAGAGCAAAAAATAACAAAACCTCGCTAATGCAATGATGAAATCCCTAATCTGCTTCCCTTACACCTCATCTCCTTCTGGCACTCTGTTCTTTTCAAATTGTTTTTGAAACTTGAAAGCAATCGATTTATTTGCAAGGTATTAGCAAAAGTAAACATACTGCATATGTTTTTGGTAGATATAGTTGCTCAAGTCGTACCCAAACAGTTCTATTTATTTGCAATCGATCTATGGAAATAGCACATCTCAATAATTGATCCAATTTTAATGGAACGATGCTTAAATAGTTAAATTAACCAAAAGATTCTGCTCGGCTCAATGATTTTTATAAAAGCGTGATTCAATTAATCTTACCCATGAACTGAAACAGTTCGAAACCCTAATATTGTTAGATCGAGAGAGGGAGAATAAAGAAGAATGAGGGCGGCATGATCGAATCACAATCTCAGCAAGTTTTTTGAAGAGAAAGGAGGGACATGGATCTCCTGAAACTAAAGCAAGGGGGTTCTGTAGCCACAAGAAATCCCAGATCTAACAAAAAGAAAAAAAAAAGGTAATATTTGTCATATGTGTCTAACAATAAATGAAGATTAAAAAAACGTAAATAAAAAATTGATATTAAAATATTATCATTTAATCTTGATAATTTATTTTTCTTCGTTGAATCACAATAATTCATTTTACTAAACATATTTATGTCATCACACTCTTTTTTCCAAAAAACAAAAACCTAAAAAAAGAAAAACTTAAATAGAAATATCTCAAACATTTTTACCTTACACCTTACTCCTTCTTAAGTTTAAACACATATTTTCATACTCTATTTACTTCACTCCGCTAATCATGTAAAATCTCAAACCTAATTCTTCCTATTGTCACATCATCAATCTCTCCTCAATTATTCTCCCTCCAAAATGTTCTGATACCCTATCTAATCCCTAGATTCCACACTCAAACTCATCCCACTTGACACTCAACACAAAATCAATTCCATAATCTCCAAAATCACAAAGGAATCTGCTTTGTAAATCACATATTTCCAACTAAAAATCTCACAGTAGCTACCACAGGCTTCAATCCATATCTCCCACCACCAGAAAACAAAAATCGACTGCTTCAATTCGTAACTTGAAACATATACGGGATGAAACATATTGGTTTCTGAGTGTTTCCTTATTGGTTTCTTTATTCATTGGTTTCTTATCTTGTTGTACTGAGTGTTTGTTGAAACATATTTTAACTTGAAAAGTATATACTGGATGAAACATAATGATATTGGATGTAAAAAAAATTGACTTCTTAAATGTCTGTACCGAAGGTTTCTTAATGTTAAAATTTGATGTGTAGGTTTGGATGTATAAGCATCTAGAGAACATGATATTTAATCTTCCAAAGATGGGGTGTATCCCACGACTTTATAGGTGGGAGGAGAAAAAAGCCCCTTATAATGTCGAGTCCACATTGAAGGTGTTTTCAAGAGTTAGGGCTTCACAGATTGTTGTCAAGGATGAAAAAATATTTTTGAAGAATGATCAATAATAACAATACTGTATTGATACGTGTTGTCGAAGGAACGCCAAATTAGAATTTTTATGCACTCACTTATACTCTGAAAATATTTAAAATAATGCAGTAGTGGAAGAGTCTAACATATAGGGACGGTCGTAATATTATTTATTCTTCTTTTTTTTAGTCACTATAAAGAACTATTGTAAATATAAAAATTCAGATTTGGGGGGGCTTTTGTTTTTCTCTTATGAAACAATTAAATGACTGAATTAAGCTAAAATAATATAAATTTATGAAAGAAATGGATTTAGGTGTTTTCTTATGTGATAAAAAGGTAGGGAGGTTGGCTAATTATATTCTACCTTTTTAGGATCATTCATGGATGAATATTATATTAATTCGTTATTTAGATAGACCTCATCGTGACACCTTTGGATATAAAGTATCACATTAGTTAGATTATTAATTACCAATGAGCTTGTATAATTAGCATAATCTATTGAATCCTAACATACCGATGAGCTTCTATATGCTAAAAAAATAAATAAATTGAGTCACAGCAAGAGAATATATCAAATATGAACATTAATATCAATGAGTTTAAACTATATAATTTCGCATGCAATAAATCATAACGTCATGACAATTACTTTAAATCATGAATCATTATTTTGCTACCAATATAATCACTTAACGAGATTAATAGTTGGCTTCATAACATATAATGGATTAAGGTCAGATTTCATGCATCAATCTTAACATACGAAGCTGGTTTTAGTGATCTAACTCATCTCATGATCCGTATTAGGTAGAATTTCATTAATCTATCCTCATTATATAATTAGCCACTCATTGTATCAATCATCATCACATACATCATCATTACATGCATCATCACAACCACAACTATAAATGAACAAAGAAAAAAGGATAATACAGCGTAGAAGAATAAAGACACGATGACGAATTGAAGAGATCTAAAGCATGACACCAAGATCCGGTCCTCAAAAGCATAGAAAATAATAATCTAAACTAGGATTTGAGAGGACAAAGGTGGCTGAAAGGCCCTGAAAACAACCCATAATCTCCCTCAAAATGAAGAAAATACACGAGTATTTATGGAAGACCGAAAGCAATTCAAAATTTGACCCAAACAAACTAAATCTGGACATTTGACCCATGTAATGACCATTATAGGTGCCCTATAACGGTCCTATAATTTTTCATTACACTACGAGCTACTGAAATCTTTGAGGGTGTAACGATCGTTATAATCTAGAAAATCATCAAAAACATCCTTTTTCGCTCCGAACTTCATCCTAATCGATGGTATACCTTATATAGCCCTTATATCATCATAAAACACTTCAAATGACATCATTTGCACCCTCAAAATGGCCTCGGAATCATCAGTTATGCGTCGCTTAAATTTTATGGATCATCCTTGCTCAAATAAGCCTCAAAAGAATCGGTTTAACTCCAAAATAACTCCAAACGACTTTGAACATTAACATCATCATCCAATGCATGTGAGTATCACAAGAAATCAACATGACTGATCACCAAATCATCATACTTCATCACGATCATCTTCAAGATTTTCCCATTCAATTCATGAGTTGCCAAAAGTTGCTCTTCTTAATCAAATGTACAATGAAAACACGCAAACAACTGTATCCAAGTCCAAAAACATAAACTAAACTAAAACCATGAAATAAAGAACTCAAATACGACAAAACAATAGGTTTAACATAAATAAAATACGTGTGTTTACACACACATCATATATAGTTCTTGTTCTATACATGATGTCATTGTCCATATACTGTTTCTACATATTGACATGATGTAACATCGTAGGACCTTGTTCGTCATGTTGCTAAGCTAAGAAATGATGTGCTCGACGTTAAGGATAGATCTGCGGCCGAATCAAGCAAAGTCATGATTTTGAGACTTCTGCATATGATTCAAAGTTTAGTTACAATTTTAATGTAGAGAATGCAAAGTCTGATGAAAATGATAAAGGAAGTGATGCTGATGAAAATGATGAAGGAAATGATGCAAACGGTTTTGAGAAAAGTGTTGATGTAGACAAAGCAAAAACTAGTGGAAAGGCGGAGGAAGAGAACATAGAGGTTGGTGTTGATGCTGAGCTTGAGAGTGAAAGTTTGGTGGAATTATGAAACAAGATGATGAAGAAGAGATGAAGGAGAAAGAAGAGAAAGAAAGTAAGGAGTGCGACGAGGAAAAAGGGGATAAAGAAGACTATGATGAGCAAGATGATAAGGCAGAGACCAAAAAGAAAGAGCAGGCAAATGATCAAGAAAAAGGTGTTGTTAATGCCATTAAAAGAGAAGGCCTAAGAAAAATTAAACATGTTAAGCAAAGAACTGATGGAATGAACAGAAAAATCGGCACTCATATGGTAGGATCATACCTCACAAGCGCCAATACAATGTGAAGTTGTCCAAGGGTTCGAAGAAGTTCTCTGGTTGTGAGCTTCTTGAGGAAGAAGATAGATTAAATACAATGTGATGGCTAATGATTAGGTGATAGAAACATGATTTGATGAATAGTCTCATGTTATTGCTTTATATGAACTCATATGATCGAACATGTTATTGCTCTTTACTAATGATTAGGTGATTGAAATATGAATTGATGAATGGTCTCATATTATTTCTTTACATGGTCTCATATGATCTAATAGTTTCACAAGGGTGATTGAAAAACTATATAACACGTGATTTGCTCCAACAGCAACGTAGTGGCTTCTCCGGGACTAAAACTTGAAGTTTTTATACTATAACATGAAATTTATGTACTATAAGTTTTTTATTGTGAATTGTCAGAATTTATATGTAAAATATGTTAAAATTTGATTTTATACTGTATGTTTTAATTATTATATTATAAATTGAAACTTTTATATTCTAAGTTGTTGAATATATACTGTCATATTTTAGTTATAAATATACTAAAATCTGAAAGTATATATATTTATCAACTTATAGTATAAATTTTTGAACTTATAATATAAAAAACTAAAACTTACAATATAAAATCAGTCATGTTGGTTGATTTTAAATCAACCGTATATTTCCCATATATAATGCTATGGAGTATTTGGATAATTTTATACTGTAAATGTTTTTTTAGTGTAAGTTGAAAAATTTATGCTGTAAGTTATCGAATGTATACTATTAGATTTTATTTATAAAATACACTAAGTATACTCATATCGAATGTTTTTATAAAATCAAATTTTAACATATTTCACATATAAGTTCTACATTTCGTAATAAAAACTTACAGTACAAAACTTTCAACTTACAATATAAAAACTTCAAGTTTTAGTATAAATTTTGAAAATTATTGAGATCGAAGCTGAATCATAGATACTCTTATAAATTTAACGAGTCTCAAATATATAAAATCTTAAACATAACAAGTCTCAAATAAAATAAGTCTTAAGCATAACAAGTCTAAAAAAAAAAAGAGAAAGTCTCGACGTGTCTTCATCATTCGTCTCTAATGGGATTTTGGCATGTCCTCAGGTTATGGTGAAAACGCTTATAACATCCACGTTTGATGGGATGTGTCTCAACATGTGAAGGTATTCATCTTGTTCTTCGACGACCAAACTGTGCTTGAACATCAGGTAGTCGAATCTAGATAGAAGGTGCCACTTCCAATTGTGGTTGATTAGGCACAAGATTCATTATCTCCTTGTAAGTGTTCCTGTAACTCTCAATGGTGAACTATGGATAGCAATAATCAGATAATGTCCCTCCTTTTCTTCAATGCAAGAACAAGCATGTTTGCAAGGAATACCGTTCACTTTCCACTCTCGACAACTGCAAGTGTAGGCATTCAAGTCCACTGCATGAGTTGATTGTTTGTCAACCACTTCAAACATGCAAGCACATGTAGGATGAATGGCTAATCTATGGCTTGCCTTATAAGTATCACTTAACTTCTTTGTTGGTTTAGTACACAACACCATAGATTCCTCAAAAGTGGACTCCCTTCTTTCATACATGAGTGCATGATGCACACGAATCTGATCAATAATTGCTATGATCGAAAGATGACAATCACCTCTCATCCAACTATTAAAACTTGTTGTGAGATTGTTTATCATTATGCCCCATCGACAACCCGAAAATAATGCATTTGCCTAACACTCTGGATGTGAGTCCCTTATGAAACATATAGATTGCTCCATCACACCAATGATCTTATTGATATGCTATGAAATATATCGATGGTTATTATGTATACAACTACTTTGAAAACGCCGCACCAGTGTTTTCTGTTCTTCATAGGATACTTTGTCATAATATACAAAAATAAGAACATGTTATAAATTATTTATGACAAATACATTTGAAAATTTTATACTATGTCTTAAAAATTTTATACTCTAACTTGAAAATTTTATACTATAAGTTGTTGATTATACACTGTCAGAATTTAGGTGTAAAATTCACTAAAAGTTATTGATTGTAAACGTTCACTAACTTCTAGTATAAATTTATCTACTTCCAATATAAAATCAACAATATACAGTATTTACAACTTCAATAAATAACATATTTACCTTCTTTTTGAAGTTGTCAACTAGATGTCGCAAGCAGTAAGAATGATAAGCTGTAGGAAAATATATCGGAATTGTTCATACAATGTATATCGATACCAACCTCCACCATTCAAGGGTGATAAAGCCATTCGTAAGTGTCCATAGAACTAATTCCAATTTTTGTTATTTTTCGTACTTACAACCGCAAAGGCTATTGGAAGAAGACCCCCTTCTGCGTCCTTTCTAGTTGTGCTTGAAGACAACCCCTATACTTGTGTTTGAGAAATGTGCCATTCAAGAAAATGGCAGGCCTACACCTCTTAACAAACCTAACTAGGAATGCATTTGTATCACTACGAACTTCATATTCTGCTATGCTTCCAGGATTAGTTCTCTTTATATTGCTACAATACTATCTCGGTTGATCGAATGAAGAATGCGCTTTATCATGAATTTCCTCCAATGCAATATCTTTCCCATTCCTTACATGATGATATTGAAGCTCTACACCATAGGTTTATTGAACCTCGCTGAGAATATCCTTAGGATGAAAACTTCCTATTCACAATGTTAGAGACCCACACGACCTTCACTTTTGGATGACCCCTGCTCCCCAACCCCATCTCACAAGTTTTCTTTAAATTGCACCTTCTTGTCGCAAAGTCTCCATAACGCTTAGATTTGACACCCTCAACACTCCAATCTTAGTTATTGTTTGGACAACTTATAACTACCTTATTAGAATAGCTTTTCTTGAATATGAAATCACGACTTTCGATCATAGCATAGTTTCTAATAGCCATACGAAATTCATTTGCATCAGCGAAGACTTGAGCTTGGTATTGAATGCACTCACGTCATAACTCCATGGAAGTGTGATAGGAATGTGCAATCCCTCCAATTGTATAGAAATTGATGTAACAAATCTGAGATGTATTAATCATAATGTAGTTAGGTTGTTTAGGCTAGAAGTCAAGCAGGTAGTTGTATCTAGGTTGGATGCTAGAGAGCAGACGGCTGTAGATGATGAAGATCAGATGAGCCACCACATACAAACTACTACAAAGGACTTTGGGTAAACAACTAAGACATTGATTAACAACAAAAGAACATCAAAGTCTTCAGGATTTAGAAACTGAGCTTGGAGACAAAGACCAAACAGAATCCATCAATATGCAACAAATCTGCGTGCAGACGAGGTTGCAATAAGGACTGGTACAGATGAGGTCTCACGATACCATATGCAGACTAAGGTGCAGCAGACTGGGTGCGGTAGAGGTGGTTGCTGATGGTAGGGTCAGAGCTCTGCAGTCAGTCAAATGAAGATTTGAGTTAAACTAGCAATGGCACAAATTCTGGAGATAGTGAACTGCCAATATCAGAAACAAGATGGTGGGGGGACACGAGTGGCCAACTGTCATGTCAGAAACAGTACCATACTACTAGGTTCGTTTTCTCAACCTATGAAAGAAAACCGGTGAAGCTCTTTGAGTAAGGTTGTTGGATAAGGATTGAAAGGCAAGTGTGCAAAGCAATTAACATTCAAAGATTACTCAAGAGAGCTGAATCGTGAAACACAGTAAAGAAGGGTTCACTAATCTGCAGAAGAGCACCCTTTGCAGCAGAGTTTAGATTGCTGAATCTGTTTGAAGATCGTGGGTCTTTATCTTTTCTACAAGTTGTTATGATTGTAAAAATAAGTTGTCTTATATGTTACAAACAAAAAAATAGTGATATTCACCTCTTGGCTTGACTACCCTAGTCACCAAGGGAAAAATAGACTAAGCTCTTGTTTGATAAAAAGTGTTTGAATCAGTATAAATACTGTGTCTTGTTACTTGCTTTCATTGTTGATATTTAGAACTATTAGAAATCAACCTACACAACCAAACAGAGAAAAATTCCAAGAATTGAAATCTCTGTAGTAGACCTTGAACTGTTAGCTGCAGACTTTCCAAGTAGTCTATATAGAATAGTGGTCTGCAAATTTAAAATCCGTTGTGTAAGGACCAAGATATAATGTAGAGGGGGATGAATAGGTTAATTCGAATTTTAATAATTCTAAGCAGTGGATTATGTGTTTGCAGATCACTGTTCTATGCAGACTACTTAGATAGTCCACGGTTAACACGTCAAGGTCTACTACAGAGATTCCAATTCTTGGAATTTGTCTCTGTTTAGCTGTGATAGTTGATTTCTAATAGTTCTAAATATCAAGCAATGAAAGGAAATAAAGAGACATATTATTTATACTGGTTCAGACCTTTGGTATCAATTGATAAACAAGAGCTTAGTCCAGTCTTCCCTTGGTGATCAGTGTAATCAAGACAAGAGGTGAGTTTCACTATCTTCTTGTGATAGGAATGTGCAATCCATTCGTTTGTATAGAAATTGATATAACAAAACTTAAATGTATTAATTATAATATAGTTAGGATGTTCATGCTAGAAGTCAGATAGATAGGTAGTTGTAGTCTAGATTAGATGCAAGAGTGCAGATGGTTGCAGATGCAGAGGCATAGTGCAGACCACCAGATGTATACTACTACGATTATATTGGATGAACAACTAGTATATTGACAAGAAACGAAAGAACATGAAGGCTTCACAATAAGAGACTGAGGTTGCAGACCAGGACCAACACAACAAGACATAAACCGAATCAGAGACTGTGCAGACGAGGTGTTGCAACAGGGACTGTGTGCAGACGATATCATGCAGCAATCTGAATTGCAATAGAGATGATTGCCGGTATGGGGTCAGAGGGTTGAAGTCAGTCAAGTGAAGATTCAAGTTAAAGTATCAACGGCACTAATTCTGGAGTAAGTGGACTGCCATCATCAGAAACAAGATAGTGGAGACATCAGTGGTCTGCCAACATAAAAAACGAGATAATGGAGAACATGAGTGGGCTGCCAGGAATAGTACGTTGCCAAAAGGTTCGTTCTTTGAGCCTATAAAAGGGAACCGGTGAAAGCTTACTTGAGTGTTGTTGTTGAACGTTGATTCAAAAGAAAAAGAGTGCAAAGGAAACAAGCAACAAAAAGATTACTCAAGAAAGCCAAGTCGTGAAGATACAATCGAAAGTGTCACTAGTCTGCAGAAGAACAAAATCTTACAGCAGAGTCTAGAGTTCGGATCTGTGCAAAGTCTCTAGGTTCTTTGCTTTTTATACGAGTTTGATAACTTATAAAAGGAAAGTTTCTTGTAAACAAAAACAAGAAGATAGTGATACTCACCTCTTGAATTGACTACACTAGTCATCAAAGGAAGACTGGACTAAGCTCTCGATCATCATTTGATATCGAGTATAAATATTGTGTCCACTTAGTGCTTTCTTTATACTGATACTTAGAATTGCTTTTAACAAATTATCACAGCCTAACTCGAGATAAAGACTCAAGGAGTTGCAAATCTCTAGTGCAGACCAGATAGTATCATCTGCAGACTACCTAATTAGTCTGCACTCAATACTAGTCTGCACAATATCATTATTCCGCAGAAAAGATTAATAAAATCTCATACAACCTATTCACCCCCCTCTAGGTTGAAACTCAAACCTTACATCTTGTTTTTAGCTTACAATATTCTTTTTACAAGCTAAACAATGTGTAGAAAGATAAAGACCCACGATCTTCGCACAGATTCAGCAATCTAAACTCTATTGTAGAGAGTGTTCTTCTTGCAGACTAGTGAACTCTTCTTTTCCCAATTCAGTTCTCTTGAGTAATCTTTGAATGTTGATTGCTTTTGCACGCTTGCCTTTCCATCCTTATTCAATAGTATTTCTCCAAGAGCTTCATTGGTTTCCTTTTATAGGCTTAGGAAAGGAACCTATTGTAGCTTTACACTGTTTCTGATGTTGACATCTCGCCACTCATGTCCCCCACCATCTTGTTTTTTATGGTGGCAGTCCATTATCTCTAGAATTTGTGTCATTGTTGCTTTAACTCAAATCTTTGTTTGATTGACTATAGACCTCTTACCCCACCATCAGCAACCACCTCTACTGCACCTTAGTCTACATTCTGTACTACAAGACCTCATCTACATCGGTCTTTGTCGCAACCTCGTCTACACCCAGATCTACTGCACATTGATGCATTCTGTGTTGGTCCTTATCTGCAAGCTCAGTTCCTAGATTCTGAAGACTTTGATGTTCTTTTGTTGTTCATTAATGTCTTAGTTGATTATCCAAAGCCCTTTGTAGTAGTCTTCATCTGGTGGATCATCTGATCTTCATCATCTGTAGCCATCTACTCTCCAACATCCAACCTAAACTGTAACTACCTACTTGATTTCTAGCCTAAACAACCTAACTGCCTTATGATTAATGCATCTCAGATTTGTTACATCAATTTCTATACAATTGGAGGGATTGCACATTCCTATCACATTGCATAAAAATTAATAAAACTTGAATTAACCTATTCACCCCTCCCCCTCTAGGTTATATCTTGGACCTTACAAAGTGTTATTAAGGATTGAAGTTTTGGGCACATCAGGACGATCATTGTTTAGAGATCTGAAACAACAAAAATAATCACCAAAAGGGCATTACAAGTGGTCCACAAGATATTTCATAAGAAATAAATCACACTTTTAATGTACAATGACATAGAAAAAATTAAACAAGCAGAAACTCGAATAAACAGCACTAAATCTTTCAAAGTGCATATAACACAAGATAAATTTTGAAAAGACTCACCAAATGTTCACAACCACTTCAAAAGATAGAACAACATTATCACATAATTAAAATACATAAAGATGTGAAAAAATGAAGAGTACACTAACATATCATGACTATATTGAGGAAATTAGTGTCATTGTTCGTTTTTGTACTGTTACTTACAGAATGTACACTAACCTTGCATCTTGATGAACACTTGAGGAGAAAACTCTAGAAGGATGAGTAGTCTTTTTTTGATGCCTCCATTTGTGTTACGCCTAAGGTTGCACATTCATAAACCGTATACATGTTGGATACATCTTTATTATCGATTAGAGACACATGAATCCCGATTTGAGGAGCAAGGTAGCTCAAGACTACCATCATCAGGATTATTTGAGGACATTTGTTCATTAGTTGCTCGTATACATCTACTAGGGATATCGAATTTCGGATAAAGATTGAGTGGCATTCCCCTTCATACATACAAAAGGCGACTAACTCCGAATCAATTGGTTAAGGGCTTCCACGGGACGTCATGTCTTGCATCTAGGACCACAAACAAAATGAACTCATGTCAATCATACAACATTACAATTGTGGCAAACACAAGGCATTCATTCAAAGACAATAAATTCGAATGTGCAACAAAAAAGTATCCATGAACCGACATTTTCACTTTTGTAAGAAAATATGCACAAAACATACCCAGATTTCATGCTCCATCATAACTATTCACTTAAGTGTTATTCTTATAACCTAGAACCTACTCTGGATCTATTTGGAAAGATTGAATCTCATCTTGTTCGAGATGTATGAGCACAAAGAATGTTGTGAATGTGATAGAAATGTGAATGAAGATTTGAAGATCTTGATTGGTGAGGGTATTAAAGATGAAAATGAGAATGAAATATAGATGAAGATAGGAGAGAAAAAGGGATCGGGTGGTTTGGTAGTGTGGTGGTATGAAATATGGATCAAGATTGATCAAATATGGATAAAGAAGACCCATAAATGGAATCAAATTTCAAAAGTGAGGCAGAATATGGTAATTTCAAGAGAAAGAGGGAGCAAAATATTATTGAAAATCAAAAAGAGGAGCAAAGGGTATATTGAAAGTTTTGGGGGGGCAATGTGTAAAAAATAATTAGGAGGGATATTTAAATATATTTTTTAGAAAACAAATACAGAAAATTCCCCCAAGATACAACTTTTTCAAAAATATTCCCTAAAGATAAACCTCGAAAAAAAACCCCAAACATGCAATACCCCTCGCCCCTCAACCACCACCACCGCTGTCGATGTAGTGTTGCCATCGCCATCCTTTCCACTATCGTCATTATCGCCACCACAATCTCCTTCCCCAAACTGAGCGTATCGTCTATGAACTCCAACCCCAAATTCTTCACTCTAGATCTCTCCCTTCACAACTCCATCTCATCAATTTCATTCTTCATCAACACAACAGTTTCATAAATTGGGACCGTGACATTATACAGTCCAAAAAATGGTGCAAGTCTCATAGACTTTAAAGATTCTCCATAGACCAGCTATTTCATTTAATGTTTTTTTTTATCAATTTTGTTTTCAAACCACAAAACCTGCAACCCAAACTTCAACCCCCATCGAATACAACTCATGCACCACAAAACCAGCCATTAACACCATAAATCCAATGACATACACCACAAATTTATGAACTGACATTCTGTTTCAATTTTTGAACTAGCGCCTTGTTTCCATTTGAACTCATACACTATACTTGAAATAGTACGTAAGTTATGAAAAATTGTGCGCCAGTTCTACAAATCATGGCATCAATATGCACCACAAAACAAGTCATTAACACCACAGATACACCACAAATTCAGCGACATACACAAAAAAATTTTGAACTGACACATTGTTTCACTTTGAACAGACACACTGTTTCACTTTGAACAAACACACTATATCAATTTTTGAACTGACATACTGTTTTTGATTTTTGAACTAGCGTCCTGCTTCGAAACAGTACGCTAATTATGATAAATAGTGCGCCAGTTCTGTGAAACAAGACGCTTGTTTTATGCTCATCGTTTTTCATTGCTTGAAATTCACTGAGTCTCGAGATCAAATCTCGTCAATTGCGCTCTGTTTTTTGCTGTCGATGGATTGGTTTTAGTTCTCATTGTTTTGGATGGGTTTGGGTTCTCATCGTTTGCGATTTGTTGAGTTCAATTGAATTTGAGTGTGGATTTGGATTTGTTGATAAAAGGTTTGAGTTGGATTGGATTCGATTTGGAATGCGATTTTGGTTTCCTCAGTGCGGCTTTGCTTTCTTGTCGTGGGTTTGAGTGATTTTGGTTTGGGTAACTGAAATATGTGCTGGATGATTATTTTCACGAATTATACCAGTTGTTAGTTTTTTCTATTTTTGTTTAATTTTTGAGAATTTTCCCAAAAAATAAAAAAATAAAAGCCTAAGAAGGAAAAAAACACCCTAGGAAAAAAAATAAAACCTAAAAAGATCTTGACAAAAAAGAACCTTATAAAAAATGAACTCTTAAAAACCCACTTAAAATCAAAAACACAAAAAAATCTAAACCTAAAACACTAAAGAAATGTGAACTATTGGATTGAAAATCCAATGATCCACATTAAGTACAACATGGTACTGTATAACCCACGTACAACATGGGATCCTATTTAAGAAATGAATGAGAGCTCATGAAGGAGATAAAGAGCCAATATGTGAGCAACAGTTTTAAAGGGTTCGGGTAATATTTTTTTACTTTTATCTTCACCATCCATTTTCACTCATTCATGTTGGCCCTTGATCTAATTAATTTGACTGCTAGTCACATACTCCCCCGTCTGTCGCATCTCGAATTTTCAATGGGAATGATGAAACGTGAATTATGAAATATAACTCATAATTCATGAAAATCATTATAATACAAATCAAATACAGTCAAACTTAACGTATATTTATTATTGTACAGTTACAATATATAGTCGGTATGGTCATCCATTACATCAATCTATATAACTTGTGATATCCAAAATCCATTAAACTTCCATTCTACTTGAGTCAATCTTAAATTGACACGTGATTCCTTAAATAAAAATAAAAAAAACAAAAACAAAAACAAGTACAAATGAACACAAGCCCAACAATGATAACCATGACCGTCGAGGGCCAAAGAAAACTTATAATACAAAGAAAATAAGATCAACAAATCAAACGTTGTCATGACGAGTCAAAGCAATAAAATATGGAGGATATCAAATTAATACAAAACGAGCATCGAATCTGTTAATCTGAACAAATGAGCATTAATCGGAATCAATTTTCATATTGGCTCATCCCAAAGACCTTTTACAAAAAAACACGTTTCATCATGAGGTCCATGTCCTTATCAAGTGCGACATGTCCAAAAATCAGGAACGTGAACATAGTAAAAGGTAGTAAAACATATCAATTCGTCAATTGCTTTGTTAATGTTCAGATTAACGAACCGATTAACTTTTATATAAAACATCCATAAAGGTAAACCAATCAAACAAATCATTAGATTTATATAATGGATATCCATATGTATAATGGGTATCCATCAATATAATTTGTAAAGTCGATTAATGGAATGAAAAAATCAACATATCAAACACTCATAGAGCCAAGAATAATTTGGAGCCAACAGAAAGATGAATAAAAGAATAAAGGTATGAGATCGGTCGAGAATTGAAAAACCATGACAATCACATACCTTTTAATCATGCGATATGATATCCAAACGAATTCCAATCACTTTTCATTGCATAGCTTTTCTCCAGTTTTGATCTTTGCTCAGATTCTCTTCTCCTCTGTATCCGTCCTCCTCTTCTTCTAATTTTAATAAGCCTAATATCCCAACAATAAACCCTAATATGTATACATATAGCACCCATATTTCTTGATTTGTTTCTTTTTTCTTTTTAATTTTTTCTATACACACCTATCCACAACTCACGAGAAAAACCGAATTGTCATATTTATCCTCTTAAGTAAGAAAAGGTAAATTTAATCTTGCTTCTTTTTTCTCTCTCCATTAATTAAAATGTAACAACCTAATAATCCTAACTAATGATTTATCTATATCAATTATCTATTGAGTAGGGTTAAATCTAGAATAAAAATTGCTAATTCTAGAACAATTTTTTCTGATAAGCTTTTTCTTTTTTAATTTTAAAACGTGATTGCTTTAGAACTAATTTTTTTGTTTTGAATTTAGTCATTTCCTTATCTATTACTTAATTATAACTAGAGGATATATTTTGTCCAATCGAATAATCTTATAATGTAATCAAAACATATGATACAAATATTAGGGTTATTACACCCTCCGTTCTGCGACAAGTGTAATATTTTGATCGAGATCAATAATTTATATAAAAATTGAATTTTTCGATATTGTAAAGTTATGGGATTTATTGAAATAAAGTAGAGAGAAAACATTGGAGTTACTATGACATACAAAGAGTGTTTTGATATGTTTTTTTTGTGTTTTTTCTCAAATTTTAAAAATGTTGTATTTATAATAAGACGATCAAATATAATAAATATTATTATTTTTTCAATTCCATAAAAATTTATATATATTTTGAATTTTTATAGAATTTAATAAAAAAATAAATATTTTTTAGGGATATAATATTGTTGTGAAAAAAAATAATGATAATGTAATATAATATAACCGATATAGTTTTTTAAAATTAAATATTAATTAAAAAATTATAAATAAATTAAAACAATTTAAAATTACATTATATATATTATGAAATAAAAAAAATATTTTTTTTATAGAAAAAAATATATATAACCATTTTCGTGCACACACACATCCCCCGTTTTTTTTTATAAACATTATCCCGATCTTTATTTTCGCAAAATTCCCAGGTCGTAGCCATCATCCAATACCACACACACCTCCACCCTCACCTCGTCTCATCCCCAATCAACAACTATGGCCGCTACTCTCAAACCCTCTCACTCAATCCCCATCTCCTTCCCCTCCCTCCACTCTCCCACCAAACTCTTCATCTCCACCATCTGCATGGGCGGCGGCCCGCGGACATTCCCCGGCGGAGTGACGAAGTGGCAGTGGAAACGGATGCAGTTGAAGAAGGCGAAGCAGCTCCTCAGCGCCCGATTGATGCGGGAGAGGCAGATCTACGAGATGCGGAAGAGGGCGGAGCTGAAAGCCGCTGTGTCGGAGCTGGAGAAGCCGTGGGAGGTGGTGGAAAAGGCGCCGGTGCTGTTCTCGGTTTCGGCTGATGAGCAGTTGAAGGTAATAATTGGTAGGGATTGGGTGTATGTTGAGATGATAATGGAACGATTAACTGATCATATGATATCATCCGTGTGTCATATATTTATATATATTGATAAGGTTAAGCTTGATGCATCATTGCTTCTGTTATGTAGATTTGTCGTGACATGTTGATAGTTTAAGTTAGGTATTCTACAAGTGTGGTCGAAAGTGAATTTTGTTGCATAGTTCAGTAGTATAACATAAGGTTAGCTCGGTGGTAAGCAAACCCTTCCCCTAAGAATATGGTCAGGTGCACCTGCTGAGGGATTCATGTAACAATTTCTCTGCAATAAATATATGTGAAGTGTATGACTGAAGTTCATCTTTTACACCACACGGCAGAGTTCTTTAAATTACTTCCTGATTAGTACTATTGGTAACGTGAGAAATGCTACCTGCAATCACATTTAGAAACTCTCTTATTGATCAAGAGATTTGTCAATAATCCTATTTGTAATAAAAGATAGCTTCTCTTGCTGATCACATAAGATACTGGTATCTAGTATTGAAAACTTTATCTTAGTGGGTTTTATTGATAATTGTCGGTGACAGGTCCTAGCTGATCGGTTTTTGAAGCCCGGGGGTTTGGATTTGTGGTCGGAGAAGGACGGGCCTCAGTTGTTCGACAAAGGGGAAGATGGTCGCAAGGGGTACAGGGGTAGGGAAGAAAGGCATGGGAGAGAAAGTTGGGGAAAACTAAAAGGGAAAGAAATCAATGGTGCTGGGCTACATGATGGTAGTAACGATTCGAGCTCTTGTTCAGGATTAGCTCACGTAAAGGATGTGGACTCCAACAACGAGAATAGGATGTTTAGTCGGAAGGAAGGGAGGATTATAGGAAATGGGCTGTCTAGTGAGAAGAGGAATTTTGCAGGTTTTGGTGGTAACAATGGAGCTGAAGATGATATTGGAGGATCTTTCATTGGAACCAGATCGAGAAATTCAAGCTCGTCTGATGGTAAAGATATAGATTCAGGATGGTCGAGTCCATCGGAACACAAACGTTACGATGAAGATGATAGGTCGGGATCAGTTGGTGCATTTAGATCAAGAAACTCGAGCAAGGGAGGAAGTAGGAATGGAAGTTTTAAAGGGAGAGGTGGCGGGGTAATGGGAAATCACTCGTTCGCTTCATCAAGATCAAACTTTAAGACGAGGGACTATGTTAGCTCTGATGATGGCAGATCTTCTGATCTGGAATGGTCAAACTCGGCGGAGCACAGGCGTTCAGGCAATGATGATAGCTCAAGATCATCTGGTGTGGTAGGATTGAGACATTTCAGCAAAGAGAAAAGTAGATATGGAAGCTCCAGTGGCATGGGTGGTGCGGTAAAGGGGATTGCAAGGAGGCAGAATTATCAGCCAAGGAATCCTATGAACCTCGATGATCGTGAAGATGCAAATTCAGGAAGATCAAGCTCATTTCAGTACAGAAGTTCCCATGAAGATGAAGACAGTTCAAGATCATTTGGTGTGATTGGGTCAAGAAATCCGAGCAATGGGAGAAGTAGGTATGTGAGCCTTGAACGCAGGGGTCGCGGAATGAGAAATGGTTCATTGAGGCAAAATTTGAAGCCCGGGAACCCTAGAAAATTTGATGGCGAAGATGCAGGTTTAGCATCAAGAAGCTGGAGTGAGCGTAGAAGTTACAGTAAAGATAGAAGTGAGAATCTAAAATTTGGCAGGAAAGAGGCATGGGTAGCAAGAAATGGTTCACAAGAGGATGATTAGGTTGGTAAGAGGGAAACCTCGGACTTTTTGAGGTCAGAATCAGTTTGAAGATAGAAGTACTATCCGGTAATGGGGCAAGCAATGGCTTTTCCATTTATAATGGAAAGGGTATAATAGTCATTATGCTTTCTGCAGAATCAAATTTTGAAAGGAGATAATAATAGGTTCGATGAATGTACTGAGATGGTCTCCTGGAGTGCGAGTTGCGGCTTGGAGATATGAAGATGAGCTGTTGGCTTAAACGTTGATGGCTGGTGATTGTATAAAAGAGAAGATGAACTTGACCCACATACATGTAAGTATTACTATGTCATGAGCTGGTTGATTGCATGTATTAAAATTCTTTGGATACGCTTTAGGCTGGTCGCTGTATTATTTGGTCGCTAGCTTCTTGATGTGATAAGGTGGTGTACTGATAGTGCTGTGTAAATTGTGACTCCATTTGACATCTTATGTACTTGAGTTCCTCATGTAAAACTATGCATTAGCACGGTTAGCAGAGTCATAACTATCTGCACAATTAGCACAATTAGCAGAGGCTCAAAATTTATTGTTATTTATCAAGGAATTGCAAAGCTGGGGACAGTAAAGTCCAACCAGCGAAAGTCATGGATTGAGGTGCTGCCAATTATGTTATTCTAGCAATCTCAGGAACTTATGTTTAAATTTTTTTAGGTGAAGAGTACTTCTGAACTTTAATGTCAGAACTGAATCAGGAATAATGTTGGATGTATAATATTTTGTAATGACATGACAACTTACAAACAAAATTATGATCGGTAATACCACAACACTCGTCACCTTTCATGTACCTTCCAATCGGATGGGGAATAAGACATACATACTCGTCACCTTTCATGTACCTTCCAATCGGATGGGGAATAAGACATACATAGATTTGGTTTGATATGTGAATGGGATAAGACAAAATAAATAGTTGAGGGATTCATAATCCCTTCATTGTTAATATAAAGATTAATTTATCTCATCTTATATTTTCACAAACCAAGTGTACAACAAATAGGATTATGACACTAAATTTTAATATAAGTTTATTCATGTAACAATCAGACGGCGTGTGGGGTCGACAGTTGACTGGTAGGTGACTGTTGGTGGGGGGCCGTTGGCAGGTCGAAGAATGGCCGGTGGTCAACTGTGGGGTCGGTAGTCGGACAGCGAGCCAGCAGGTCGACGGGTTGGCGATCAGGCGTCGGGAGGTCCACGGATGATGATGAGCCAACGGGCGACAATCGGTATTAAACGGTTGGACGATGATCGTCGATTGATGGTGGGATGGTGACGGTGGGGCGACGGGTGGCGATCAACAATCGGATGACGACGATTCGTTGGCGACGATCGATATTAGACGATTGAATGGTGGTCGAGGGTGGGTGATGGGCTGATGGGAGGGCTCATGCGGGGGTTGGGTTGCGGTTAGGGGTTAGGCAATGTGCAAGGTTGAGGTCGGGTGGCGATCAAGCCGTCAAGCGACGAGCGATGATCAAACAATGCTGTTAAAATTCTTATCCTGATGGCTAGAATTGATAATATCATGGGTAAGATAAGATTAATATTGAGGGGATTAGAATCTTATCCTTGACTCCTAAATGTAAGCCCTTACGATGAATAGGGAGACTATTCCGGAGATACCTGAAGTATATATATATCTAATTATCGAAATTAATATATATCTAATTTGCCAAATTATTCTGACGTAAAACCATGTACATGGAAAACGACAAACCATATACTCCTAGTTGTAGTAACTTTCTAAAGATGTTTTTTCAATTTTCCTTTAAAAAGTGAAAATAAAACAATAAAAAACAAGGGTTCTTGATATATTATCCCCTCAAAACATAACAAATTCCATATTATTTCTCGCAAACTCATAATTTCATATTACCTTCGTAAAACATAACATAATTCCATATGAACCCATTCAAAACTAATAATTTTATAGTCTTTCATCATATCCTATATTTGGATGGCGCATACCTAAGACCGTCCAGCAATGACTGCGAAATAAATTCGAAGGCGTTATTGTGGGATAGACATGATGACATCATCAAATGCCTCCTTATCTCGTCCTTGTTAGAATCAGTTGTCCCAATTATAGTAGGAAAAAAGACAGCAGCTCAAATCTGGAAGGTGTTATAAGACGCCTTTTCAAGCTCTTCGTGTGCAGGACTTCATCAGCTTCATCGAGCCATTCAAGATCACCAAAGCCTGGCGAGACAGAAACATCATATCTCCGTCAAATCAAGGTAGTCTCAGATGAACTAGCGGCTGCTAGTCGTATCCTTGATGACGATGACTTCAATATCTATGCCTTTGATGGACTCCGAAAGCCATAGTTTGAAGCACTGATAGATACACTAAGGGCTAGAACCATAACGGTTTCATTCCCAGAGCTTTTGAGCTTAGTCCAAGATAAAGAAAATGCTTCTAGTAATGTCTCTCACCCTCTCTCTTTAACCTCGTCCATTACCACTATGTCGCAAATACACCACACGAGCTACCAACAAAATCAATCGGTTTCCCTTCCCTCCTCTCCTTTGTTGCCCTTAACTTCTCCACCCATTACCACTATGATAGGAATGTGCAATCCCTTCATTGTATAGAAATTGATGTAACAAACTCGAATGTATTAATTGTAATATAGTTAGATTGTTTAGGCTAGAAGTCAAGTAGGGAGTTGCAGCTGAGGTTAGATGCAGGAGTGCAGACGGTTACAGATGCAAAGGGTTGATGCAGACCACCTGGTGCAGACTTCTATAAGGACTCTAGATGAACATCTAATATATGTACAAGCAACAAAAGAATTGAAGCCTTCATTTGGAAGACTGAGCTTGCAGACTAAAACCACGATGGCAAGGCATAAAGCTGAATCAGACTGTGCAGACGAGAAGTTGCAGCGGAGACTGTGTGCAGACGAGATGTTGCAGCAGAGACTGTGTGCAGATAAGGTGTTGCAGCAGGTTGGATTGCAGTAGAGATGATTATCAGCATGAGGTCGAAGGTTTGAAGTCAGTCAAGTGGAGATTCAAATTAAAGTAACATCGGCACGAAAATTGGGAAAGTGGAATGCCAGCATTGAAAACGAGAGGTGGCACACACTAGTGGGAAAGTGACCCTCCAGGAACAGTGAGTTGTCTACAAGTGAGGTTCGTTCCTTTGACCTATAAAAAGGAACCGGTGAAGCTTGCTTGGAGTACACAAGATTGCAAAAAAGGTTGAATGCTGTTGAGAAAGGCTTGAAGAGTACAAGAAAGTGCAAAGCAATCAGACAGATTCAAAGAGTACTCAAGAAAGCTAAGTCGTGAAAGCAGTGAGGAATATTATTAGTTTGCGGAAGAACAACTCTTGCAACAGAGCTCAGGATTCAGAGCTGTGCAAAGATCTAGGTTCTTTGCTCCCTATACAAGATAGAGATCTTGTAAAAGGAAGTTACTTGTAAGCATAAAACAAGAGGATAGTGATATTTCCCTCTTGAGTCGACTACACTAGTCACCAAGGGAAGACTGGACTAAGCTCTCGAATATCAGTTGATATCGAGTGTCTGAACCAGTATAAACACTGTGTCATTTTACAGCTTTCAATATATTGCCTTAGAATTGTTTTAGATAAAATACAACAGCTGAGAAAGAGATAAAAGACTCAAAAAATCATAAAATCTCAAGTGCAGACGAGACAATCTCATTTGCAGATTACGTGAGTAGTCTGCATACTATACAGGTCTGCACAGAATTGATAATCCGCGAGAAAAAGACTACCAAAGTCTCTTACAACCTATTCACCCCCCTTATCTCTAGGTTGAAAGTCAAACGCTACAATTGGTATCAGAGCCAGACTTTCCAGACTTAACAGTTATTGGAAAGAAAAGATCACATATTACATTTGCAAAGAAGTTACTAACTGTTATCTGTGTGAAGCTAAGATTCAGATATGGCACCACCAAAATTTACAAAATGTCCCAACAGCGGAGAACCTCCAGTATGCTCCTTTGACAGATTCAATCACTGGAAACTAAGGATGCTGGCACACCTCAATTCAATTGATGAAAGAATGGAAGACTTGGTCCTAAATGGTCCAAATGTTCCAATGATGCCAGATCCAAAAGACTCAACCAGGGAATTACCCCGACCAAAATCTTTATGGAACAAAGATGACTCGGGTTTGGAGATGGTTCAAAGGAAAGCCCTGAACCAGATATATAAGTCTTTGGATGACAACATGTTTGAAATTGTTGTGCATACCAAGACTGCAAATGAAGCATGGGAAGCTCTGCTGATGAGAATTGAAGGAACCAATGAGATTAGAGAAAACAAGAAGGATGTGTTGATCCAACAGTACGAATTGATTTCAATGAGATCTGATGAGAACCTCACTGCATTCTTCGAAAGATTCAACATCCTCATCAATAATCTCAAAACCTTAGGGAAGACTTTTGAAAACAAAAAAGTCAACGTAAAGTTTGTAAGATCACTTGGGGAAATCTGGAATATCAAGACCACTGCTATAAGAGAATCCAGGGATCTGACAAAAATGACCCTAGCCAAACTATATGGGGTACTGCACACCTACAATCTAGAAGTTGAGCAAAAGAAACAGATTGATGATGCAAGAAGAAAAACATTAGCGTTAAAGGCACAAGAAAGAGTGTTGAAATCTATGGCAGAAGAGGAAAATAGTGACACCTCGTCTGCAAGTGAAGAGGATCCATCAGACGAACTGGCACTAATGGAAAAGAAGTTCAAAAAGCTATTCAAGAAAAGAAACTTCAAAAAGAACTTTCCCTCGAAAACCAAAGATGCTGAAAAAGAAGTCTGCTACAACTGTGGCAAACCAGGACACTTTGTTGTCCAATGCAGACGAGCAAAAGAAGACTCATCTGTACCCAAATTCAAGAAGGATCATAATAAAGTGACCTCTGGAAGAAAGGAAAAGGGCAAGGCATATGCAGCAAAAACATGGAGTGACACAGACTTCGATGATGAGGATATCCTGTCAAATGCTCAGCTGTGTCTTATGGCACAAGAAGAAGAACACAACCAGGTATTCAATCTCTCTGATTAAGAAGCCACTGTAGAGGAATTGAAGGAAGCACTTCAAGAAACCTCTGACAGTTTTATTTCTCTTTTAAAAGAAAATAAGGAAAATCTCAAACAGATTGCAATTCTCAAAGAGAAATGCAACTCAAAAGGAGAGATCGAGAGGAGCTTGATAGATGCTCAAAATGATCTCAAAGAAGCAAATGAGAAAGTAAAACTTCTCAATGCAGTAGTGGAGACTCTCAATGTAAGAAACAATGAGCTCCAGAAGCAAGTCAATGCTTGGAATGGCAAGACCCTAGATCTACAAAAATTGATCAACACACGACAATCCTCCCATGATGAGACAGGGTTAGGATATAATGATTGGTTGAACAATAGAGTAGACGATAAGGTCACCACCAAGAAAATCAACAAGACTATTAAGATAATCCTTCAGAAAAGGAACAACTTCACTGCAGTAGCTGTGCAACATAGAACTGCACACAATGCAGGACACGTGAACAAATCTAAAGGCACTGCTGCACAAACCTTACCAAGAAGTATGACCCAGAATGCACCAACAATGCAAAAATGGGACAACTTTCTTAAGAGACCTCTACCAAAAAGAGGAGTCTCTACTGCACAAAAACAATGGAGCAGACCACCTACAAGAAACTACATGAAACAAAAGGTTGAAAAGCCTAACTATTCTGAATGGAATAAATCCTCAAGATTAACTTGGAAAAAACCATACATCAGGCACGCTTGCTCATGTAAAGAGCAACAAACCAAGTGGAAAAGACCACTCAGAAGCATAAGACCAAAGGTCTACTGCTTCAATTGTAAAAGATTTGGCCACAAGACTTTCGAATGTTGGAGTACACACAAGAAGATAATTCAAGTGTGGATCCCAAAAATCTAACCAATAAGGACCCAAATCAGTGGGTACCAAGTACAAGCTTTTCATGTTTTAACTGCAGGAAAAACAAAAAGGATTATGGTATCTAGACAGTGGATGCTCAGGACATATGATAAGGAATAAAGCCAATCTTGAAGACTTCAGAAAGGAGCAAGGACCTCTTGTCATATTTGGAGAAGGAAAAGCAGGTACAACTAAAGGTTACGGAACCCTTGGTACAGGTTCTTTAATCTTTAGAGATGTTGCTTATGTTAAAGGTTTAGAACATAATTTACTCTCTATTAGTCAGTTGTGTGATAAGAATCATGATGTGATATTCACTCATGATACATGCCAAGTAAGAGATAAGATCACACAGGAAGTCAAGCTTCTAGGAACTAGAAAAGGAAACATATATGTAGTGGATTTTGATTCATCACAATCAGAACAAATTACCTGTTTATACACTAAAGAAGCTGAAAACATAAGTTGGATATGGCATAAACGATTAGCTCATCTCAACTTCAAAACAATAGCAAGATTATCCACAGAAAATTTAGTAAGAGGTCTTCCACAAATAAAATTTAAAAAGGATAAGCTATGGAGATCATGTCAAGAGGGAAAGCAAACAAAAACAAGCTTTAACCCTCTCAACTCTTCAGAATCAACCAGGATTCTTGAACTACTACACATGGACCTGTTTGGTCCAGTAGAAATAGAAAGTCTAAATAGAAAAAGATACACTCTAGTTATAATAGATGATTACTCTAGATATAGCTGGGTATTATTTTTACATAAAAAAAGTGAAACATACAGTCAACTAACGAGGTACCTTAGACAAGTTCAAAATGAAAAAGGGGTAGAAGTAATAACAATTAAAAGTGATCATGGCACTGAGTTTGATCAAACAGGAATAGATGTCTATTGCAATGATCATGGAATCAAACACAACTTTTCAGCACCAAGAACACCGCAGTAAAATGGTGTGGCTGAAAGAAAAGAATAAAACACTAATAGAAGCAACAAGAACAATGCTATCTGAAGCGAATCTATCCAAAAACTTTTGGGCAGAAGCTGTGAACACAGCATGCTATATTCAAAATAGATGCACAATTCATAAGCTTCATAAGAAAACACCATATGAACTATGAAACGGAAAGACACCAACTGCCAAGTATTTTCATGTCTTTGGAAGCAACTATTACATACATAACAATGATAAAAACTATCTACAGAAATTTGACCCAAAGGCAGGTAAGGGAATCTTCTTAGGATATTCAACAAACTGTAAAGCCTTTAGAGTATACAACAAACGTACAGAGACTGTTGAAGAATCAATACACATATCATTTGATGAAAAGGAGATATTCAGGAGAAATGCAAATATATTTGATGAGGAATGTGTATGCAATGAACAGACTGCAGAAGAAGTCATTAATACTGTAGACGAGGAAGAGTCATCTGCACAAAATGAAACTGCAGAAGAGATAAAAGACCAATCTTAAGAACAAACAGAACTAAATGAACAAGACAAAGGAAGGTGGATCAAGGCACACACACAAGATGACATTATAGGAGATAAACATGCATCTGTGCAGACAAGAGCAACAAATGCAGAAATTTTGTCTAGCTGCTTCATATCAGAAATAGAACCTAAGGCAGTCAACGAAGCACTAAATGATCCAAGCTGGGTAGATGCTATGCAGGAAGAATTAAATGAATTCGAAAGAAATGAAGTATGGTATCTTACACCAAGGCCTAAAAATTATCCAGTAATAGGCTGTAAATGGGTGTTTAGAAATAAATCTGATAAAAATGGAACTGTAATCAGAAATAAAGCCAGGTTAGTCGCCAAAGGATATTCTCAGGAAGAAGGAATTGATTTTGATGAAACCTTTGCTCCAGTAGCAAGATTAGAAGCCATAAGAATGTTCCTTGCCTATGCAACTTACCAAGGTTTTAAAGTCTATCAAATGGACGTAAAAAGTACAATCCTAAATGGAAAACTTCAAGAAGAAGTATATGTTATACAGCCTCCTGGATTTGAAGACTATGAGTATCGAGAACATTAATATAGACTAGACAAAGCACTGTATGGATTAAAACAAGCTCCTAGGGCTTGGTATGAAACTCTCTCAACATTCCTATTTGAGAATAAATTTGAAAGAGGAAAAGTAGATACCATCCTATTTCTGAAAAAATATAAGGAGCACATACTATTAGTATAAATCTACGTGGACGATATCTTCTTTGGATGCACCAATGATAAACTTTGTGAAAGATTTGCAGAACTAATGAAATCCAAGTTTCAAATAAGTCTAATCGGAGAACTAAAGTATTTCAAATGAGTCTAATGTGCAGATAAGGTGTTGCAGCAGGTTGTATTGCACTAGAGATGATTGTCAATATGAGGTCGAAGGTTTGAAGTCAGTCAAGTGGAGATTCAAATTAAAGTAGCATCGGCACGAAAACTGGGAAAATGGAATGTCAGCATTGAAAACGAGATGATGGCAAACACTAGTGGGAAAATGACCCCCTTGGAACAGTGAGTTGTCTACAAGTGAGGTTCGTTCTTTTGACCTATAAAAAGGAACCGATGAAGCTTGCTTGGAGTACACAAGATTGCAAAAAAGGTTGAATGTTGTTGAGAAAGGCTTGAAGAGTACAAGAAAGTGCAAAGCAATCAGACAGATTCAAAGAGTACTCAAGAAAGCTAAGTCGTGAAAGCAGTGAGGAATATCATTAGTCTGCGGAAGAACAACTCTTGCAACAGAGCTCAGGATTCAGAACTGTGCAAAGATCTAGGTTCTCTGCTCCCTATACAAGATAGAGATCTTGTAAAAGGAAGTTACTTGTAAGCATAAAACAAGAGGATAGTGATATTTTCCTCTTGAGTCGACTACACTAGTCACCAAAGGAAGACTGGACTAAGCTCTCGAATATCAGTTGATATCGAGTGTTTGAACCAGTATAAACTCTGTGTCATTTTACAGCTTTCATTATATTGCCTTAGAATTGTTTCAGATAAAATACAACAGCTGAGAAAGAGATAAAAGACTCAAAGAATCATAAAATCTCAAGTGCAGACGAGACAATCTCATCTGCAGATTACGCGAGTAGTCTGCATACTATATAAGTCTGCACATAATTGATAATCCGTGAGAAAAAGACTACCAACGTCTCTTACAACCTCTTCACCCCCCTCTTGGTTGAAAGTCAAACCCTACACACTATGTCTCCTTCCCCTGCACACTTACACCAACCCTACCTAAATCGGATATTGATAAACCTCCGTCACACATATCAATCGTGTACAATCTCAGACCCCATCCTCCCAAAACAAAACCATTTACTTTTATGGCCATCAATGAACCTACCACATATACCAAGGTCTTAAAAAGTATAGAGTGGCATCAAGCAATGTTAGACGTGTTTAATGCTCTTATTCGAAACCGCACATGGTCTCTTGTCCCTTATCATCCTTCCATGAATTTAGTTGGATAGAAATGGGTCTATTGTGTAAAAACAAAGGTAGATGACTCCATTGAACGGTACAAAAGCTCGTCTTGTCATCAAAAGGTATCATCAATAGTTCAGTCTAGATTTTCATGAGACCTTTATCATGTGATTAAACCGACAGTTGTTCATGTTGTTTTGTCTATATTTGTTTCTCACAGGTAGCTCATTCGACAACTTGATGTCAACAATGCATTCCTTAATGACACTCTCGATGAAAACGTTTACATACAACCACTTGGGTTCTATGCAATGAAGACTTGGAATCCTTGGATGTCATTCTAGTATATATATAGTCAATACAGAATACAGAATACAGAATACAGAGTACAGAATACAGGATGTATAGTATATCCTATTACCCCCCCCCCCCTCAATTAGTGCAGTGAGGTCAACGCCCAAATTGGAACGAAGAAACTCAAACCTATCCGAGGATAAAGCCTTAGTAAAGATGTCGGCTAGCTAAAGGTGAGAGAGAACGTAGCAAACGACCAAGTCTCCATGAGACCCCCCCTCCCGAACGAAATGATAATCAACAGCCACATGTTTACTGCGTGCATAAAGGATCGGGTTCAGGGCGAAATACAAAACTTAAACATTATCACAGAATAACCGGTAAGGGCTTTACAAGAGGAAAGCCGAGCTCGGTCAACAAGGATCGGATCCAAACTGTATCGACAATCGTATACGCAACCGTCCTGTATTCGGACTTCGTGGAGGATTTAGATACTGTAGGCTGCTTCTTGGCTTGCCAAGATATCAAATTAGAACCCAAGTAAATCGCGAAACCTGTAGTCGAACGTACACTATCCGGACAACCAGCCCAATCCGCGTCTGAATAAGCCACTAAAATGGAGATATCTGAGGGTCGAAGGGAGATACCAAAGGATGAAATACCCTGCAAATATCTGTAAATGCGCTAAACAGTAAGAAAGTGAGGAGTACACGGTGTGTGCATAAACTGAGAAACCAAATGTACAGCATATGCTATATCAGGCCAAGTCATAGATAAATACTGTAACGCCCCCACTAGACTATGAAACTCGGTTGGATGAGAGAGTAAAACACCATCGGTGGAGGAAAGGGAAGTTCGAGAAGCGAGGGGTGAGCGGGCCTATTTTAGGGTGTATAAACCGAACCGACGAAGCAAATCGAGGATATTCTTTTCTTGAGATAGGAAGAGACCTGTACAAGTATGGAGCACTTCAATACCCAAGAAATAGTGAATGTCCCCAAGATCCTTCATAGCAAACTCTGAGGATAGAACTGAGATGAATGAGGACAGAAGTGTATGAGAACTGCCAGTGACAACGATGTCATCAACATAGAGTAACAGGATAAGGACTTGGGAATGACGACGATAAACAAACATGGAGCTGTTGGATTTAGCTTGTGTGAAGCCACTCCGGAGAAGAAAACTTCTAAACCGATGAAACCAGGAACGAGGAGTCTGTCGAAGACCATATAGTGCCTTATGCAGGCGACACACATGAGAAAAGAGGGTGGGATGTATGAAACCGGAAGGTTGCCGCATGTAAACCTCCTCAGTTAAGTAACCATAAAGGAATGCACTTTTGAAATCTAACTCACGAACGACCCACTGAAATGAGACAGCCAAAAAAAGAACCAGACACACAGTAGTAGGTTTAATGACGGGACAGAATGTCTCCTGAAAGCCCAAACCTTCTTGCTGATGGTTACCTAAGGCGACCAAACGAGCTTTATAGCGTTCCACAGAATCATCAAAATTTTACTTTATTTTATAAACCTACCGACAACCGACCACATTCTTGGTAATAGGATGGGGAACCAAAGTCCAACTATGATTATCCATTAGGGCATTATACTCGCCTGTCATAGCTTATCGCCAAGCTGGATCCTTGGATGCTTTTGAATAGAAAGATGGCTCCAGGACAGGGCTAGTGGTGTTAAGGGACAAAATGGTACGATGTTTAGAAATACCGGATTTCAACCTCGTTTGCATTGGATGGACCGAGACCGATGAAGGAATTGGTGGAGCCAGGACAGGACAAACCGGGGAGAGGAGAGGATTGGAAGATGGAGAATGGCCAATGACCGGGGGAGAATGGGAAGTGAATAGCGGAGGAGACGCAGAAGCCGAGGGAGAACCGGGAGTGGACATAGTTGGGGTATGGACATTCGTATGGCCGAGAGAATTGACCGAGGACAGCAAGGTGGGTAGGGAAGGATTTCGGCTAGTGGGCTGATCAGGAGACAAAAATGAGTCGGTAGTGATGTCAGGGAGAGGGAAAGGGGAAGGAAGAAGCTCGATGTAAGGGAACGCATCTTCATGAAAGCAGACATGCCAATTAATATGAACCCGATCGGTTTTAGGGTCGAGACAACGATAACTTTTATAACCGGAGGCATAACCAATAAAAACGCATTCGACCGAACGGGGGGATAACTTGTTGGAGGAAGAAGCGAAGAAATTTGAAAAACAACGAGACCCAAACACACGCAAGAAGGTGTAATCAGGACGACGACCAAAAAGTTTTTCATATGGAGAAATGTTTTTCAAAAGAGGAGTTGGGAGACGATTGATGATTTATGTGACGGTGTACGCTGCGTCTACCCAAAAATGGGATGGAAGCCGAGCCTGAATGAGTAGAATACGGGCCATTTCAATAATATGGCGATGTTTAAGCTCATCTACACCATTTTGTTCTCGAGTGCTGAGACAAGATTTTTGAAATAGAATAACATGCTCCAAAAAATATTATTTAGCTAAAGTGTTATCAAATTCACCACCACCATTACTTTGAAATATTTTAATTTTACGGTCGAAAAGATTTTCAGCCATTTTCTTAAAATTTAAGAAGTGGGAATAAAATTTCGATTTTTGCTTCATTGGATAATCCACACAAATCGAATAAAATCATCCACAAATGAAACATAATATCGAAAACCAAGGTTAGATAAAATAGTAGACTGCCAAGTATCAGAATAAATTAAGAATAAAGAAGAGGTTGCTATATGTAAGACAGGTTCAAACGGTAACCGTTGAGACTTGCCCAAACGACAAGAGATACAATTATGTATAAATGTATCAAAAAAAGCAATATGTTTATGACTCCTAAGTCTACGAAGGTGCCACAGTAACCGAGTCGACCATGCCACTTCGCACCAGGGGCAACAGACACAACAAGAGCAACAGACGGAGCTATACGCGAGACAGGCAGAGGAGAGGTAGTGGCAATGGAGAGGGGGTGTACACGACCTTTACTGGGTCCCTGAAAAAGTGTTCGACCCGTTGAAATATCCTTTCACAGAAACAACATCTTTAGTGAATATAACAGTATAATCATTATCTTCACAGAGATGTTGAACAGACAATATATTAGATTGCAGTGTGGGGACATGTAAAACATTGGAAAGGATAAGTGGATTAATAAGGTAGATAGACGAGAGTGTCCAACATGAATAATCGGAGCCTTGGACCCATTTGCAACCAAAGCATGAGATCGATCGATATAAGTAAATTTACAAAGTAAATTATCATCAGTTTTGGTCATATGGGACGATGCACCCGAATCCGGATACCATACTCGGAAGCAAAAGCTTAGACAGACTGGGGAGCATAACGAGAAAGACAAGTAGAAGCAGGATGATCAGTGTGTTAACAGATTTGACAGACAATATTGTTATGCGACAAACCGACGAAAGGTACTACACGTGAAGCAACCGGGTTAGTAGAAAAAAGTGGGGAAGTAACAGTAGACATCGAATAAACGGGAGAAGAGCAAGATACCATAATTGAACAGTCGGAGACCGACGTCGGACGGTACCTAAGGATCCCTTTAGACTGTTCCTGGGACTGTTTGGAAGGTCGCGAAGCCTGACCTGTAAAAGATCCGCGTCCTGAGGCTGGCTGAGACGAACGACCACTCCAACGATCACCCTTGAATTTACCACGGCCTTCGGATGAGCGATGACAGCCATAAAAGCCTGGTGCTATGGAAGATCTACAGAGCTGAGGAATTTCAATCGTTGCCCGTGAAGAAGAAGTTTCGTACGAATGTCATCGAACAAAGGAGCAATCGGGACGTTCATAACCACCGCAATAAGCGATTCATACTCCTTACCAAGACCCATCAAAGTGTGCTCAATCAAATCCGCGTTGGAAACAGGAGAATTGATTGCAGCCAACGAATCCGCAAGGATTTTGATGTCACGGAGATATTTCTCCATACAATCCGACGAAGCCTTACGAAATGATGTCAACTTCCGCTTTAATTCCATTGACATGGCCATGCAGACCGACATGAAACGTTGATGGAATCTATCCCAAATCTCACGAGCAAGTTTGAGATTCAAGACTTCCATCAAAATATCGCGTGAGAGAGTGACAAAGATCCAAGATCTAACCATATGATCAATCCGTTGTCACTGAAAATAATCCGGATTGAGGACTAGTGTAGAGGAAGCCTGGAAAAGATGCATAGGAGGAGAACCAATGGATCCGTCAACAAAACCGATGAAGCCATAGGATAAGAGGAATGATTCCATCTGTGCAAGCCAAACAAGATAATCTTCTACGACCGAAAGAGTCGTCGTGACCATCGATTTAATTGGCGGGGGAATGTAACTCACGTTCGGAATAAGAGATACAGCGGACGAACTTGAAGGAAGGAACGAAGAAGGAAACATCATCGATGAAGTAGCAAAGACCGTCGAAGAGGGAGACGGTACAATCTGATCCGTATAGATCCGTTGAGATGTGAATTGTGACAGAGGAAAACCCAACTGCGGCGTGGTGGTGCGGGCCGGAGAAGAAAGAGCAAACTCAGCTGAACTTTGAAAATCGGAGAAACCACTTTGAAATGCCTTCTGAATATGAAATCGGAAGCTCTGTATGCAGTATGAAGTGGAAGTGGCAGAAAATCAAAAAATCTGAAATTGGAAACTTCGGCTTGCTGAGAGAAGATTTGATTAGCTGAAGTTGCAAACTGGAAACTTCATAACCCAAACTTCGGCTTGCTGAAGTTGGATTAGCTTGTTGGCCGAAGCTTTCCGGAGCTGAGAGAAGGAGACCCGAGCTTGCCGGAGATCTGAACCGAAGATCTTGAAATCAGATCTGGAAACTTCGGCTTGAGGTTGGCGAGCTTGAGGAGATGCCCGAGCTGCTGAGGATGAGGAGATCTGAGCTGCTGAGAGCTTGATGGTGGTGTCTGAATAGATCCGGCGGTGGCTGAGCAGATCTGGAAAACTGCGACAACAATCTGGAAAACTGCGAGATCTGCGAGAACGATGACTAGCACCTGCGACCTGAGCTGTGAGAAGGAGGAGGAGCTGCGAGATACCGACGGTGGGCTGCTGTGGCGGCGACGGTGGTGTTTTCAGGTCAGATCTAAGATGTTTTCAGGAAGGGAGGAGAGGGAAGGTGTTTTGGGAGGAGAGAGTTCAACCTGTGATACCATATAAAAAAAGACTTGACATCTGTGGATGACATTTTAATATATATAGTCAATATAAAATACAGAAGATATAATATATCCTATTAGGTTCAAGGATTCTACCTATCCTAATCATTTTTGTCGTCTTCACAAATCTTTATATGACTTCAAACAAGCACCGCGTGCTTGGTTCTCAAAGCTCAGGGAGTTTCTTCTCAGCCAGTCTTTGGTGCAGTCTCGTAGTGATACATGTCTCTTCATTTTATCATCCTCGACTAATGTACTTTTTGTTCTTGTCTATGTAGATGACATACTAGTAACGGTGCCTCGCATACTGCAATCGAAACTCTCGTAACTGATCTTGGCTCTGCATTTTTCCTTGAGGACTTAGGGTCACTAAGCCAGTTTTTGGGTGTCGAAGGATTAGCTCATCCAGATGGCTTGCTTCTGTCTCAAAGAAAATAATATTGATCTTATCCTCACCCGCTCTAAAATGGATGGCGCAAAGGCTGTGACTACTCCATACTCCTCTAGTGATAAACAATCTGTGCATAATCCTAAAGTGCTTCCTGATGTCACTTATATTGTCAGATTGTGGGCTCTTTACACTAAAGTATCACTCGCCCTGACCTAGCTTT
Source organism: Drosera capensis (assembly GCA_001925005.1). Classification (NCBI taxonomy): domain Eukaryota; kingdom Viridiplantae; phylum Streptophyta; class Magnoliopsida; order Caryophyllales; family Droseraceae; genus Drosera; species Drosera capensis. The sequence continues at coordinate 76,432 of LIEC01010669.1, forward strand.
CTCGGTGAATCGAGCATGCCTTCATATGCATTATCCACAAGAGCAGCATTGGGTTGCACTCAAAAGCATCCTCCCATACCTTCAACATACCTGTGATGCTGGACTTTTGTTACATCAGAACTCATCTCATCAGTTACAGGCCTTCTCTAATATGGATTGGGCCGGATGCCCCCGTCAAGGATGCACAGCAGGCATGTTGGTCTATCTTGACAACAGTCTCTTTTCTTGGCGATCTCATTAAAAAGAAAAAAGAAAAAAACAGTTGTCCGGTCCTCCACTGAAGCGGAATACAAGGCTCTGGCAAATACGGCAGCTGAGCTTCAATGGCTCACATCCCTTTTGGCTGAACTCCAATGCTCGATCTCTACACCACCAGTCCTCTGTTGTGACAATATTTGAGCAACGTACCTGGCTTCCAATCCCGGTTTTCATGCCCGCACCAAACATATCGAAATTGACTTTCATTTTGTTGGTGATATGGTCGCCCACAAAGCTATACAAGTCCAGTTCATCTCTAGTACAATTTCTTCGAGACAAGCTCAAAATTGCTTTCAGACCACCTTTGTGGGTGTTGAGTCAAGGATCAGTTACAGCGTGGTTCGACGAATGTAGACGAGCATCCTAAGTATGGACATCTTCAATTAGTTAGACATAGATTATTATTTTCCTTTCTTGTAGATAATCATCATATTTCCCAGATTCTATTCTAACGAGGATGGTAAGAATTCTTGTATATATGTACCACATGTAACTATGAAAATAATAAGAAGAGTCTTCTCACAATATTGATTTGTCCAGGGGATAATACGGAATTATGATTATTCATGAGGTTAATATGGAATTTGTTAAGTTTTAAGAGATAATAT